>LJJS01000403.1:79362-122148 GCA_001447215.1 Diaporthe aspalathi
CGGGGAGGGGGGGAAGGGGAGGTTGATTAACGCAAGGCATATATGGGTGGTTCGTCAGTCCCGAGATTATAAACCTTTTAACTTTTTCTTCACGGTCTTGTTGCACGGACATTCCTGGCCGACGGGGTGGGGAGTCCGACATGCGGATCTGGCATCTGCCACAGCCTTGTCAAAAATGGGAGACGGGGATGGCTTTTTGGCGGCTTGGTGGGCCCCCGCCTGGGCCGTTTTATCTGATGGCGCTCATCTTACGATTTTGAATCTCTGGCAGCGCGGCAGAGAAGGGATTCTCCGGGTGTGTGTGAGAGTGAGAGAGAGAGAAACACCGAGACAGAGTGGCTCGAAGTCCCGAGAAGAAAAAAGGGCGTGCGTGACATGGGATTGGGGGCAAGGGGGAACGGCTAGCTGGGGGCCTTAAGGCACGGGCCAAAAGTCAGCTGCTGTATATCTTAATAAGGCTCAATTCATGGTGTTCACTATTTGTGTGTGCCGTAATCGGGGGGTGGGAAACATCCTAATTTTGGAGGCTGTCAGAGATCCAACTCGTGTCTCATCCCGTGGGCCTTGGTAGCCGGCATCTTGTCTGTATAAGAGGGGGTTGCTATGCACCAAGGCGGTGGCGTCGCTTGTCACAATCTCGTCCCGGCACGCCAGCTGCATGGAGATCGGGAGCTGGCCTCGGGAGCTGAAAAAAGGGAATTCTTTCTACGTTCGGCCTAGAGATCCTCCTCTTCGGACGGACTACATACCAAGGAGACGGGGGGGGGGGAGGCACTTGTACTAGACAGACAGACGCACAAGCGGTTGCAGTGTTACGCCAGCACAGGTGGCCGTCCACACTTCTTCTCGATCTCGTGGTTGAGCACTAGCGGCCGGGCTGGTTCGCGTCAGTGTCTCTAGCGTACCAGAAAAGGGTAGGAGGAGGCGAGGAAAGACAGGAAAAAAAAAAAATTGGAACGAGAAAAAAACATGGACAAAGTGACTAAAAACGCGACTACCAGACTAGCCTCCGGCCCTCGCGCCGTCTGACGCCGACCCTTAGCTCGGCTTCGGGGAGGTCGATCTGGGTCCCGTCCCGTTGTGCTGTAGCGCGGCAAGGAGCGTTGCGTACTACTTTCAACCCCAAGTAGACTACCTGCCTGGCGTGTGCTGCGTGAATCGGGCAAACGATGCGCGCCTGTGTTTGCCCCGACGATATATCCATGGCCTGAGATGAGATCGGGCGTGCCATCCCAGCATTCGGCAGATGGACCAGATCTCTTGGCCGCGCCGTCATTGGGCAGTTTCGTCCCGTGTCGTGCTCCTTCCCGCCTTGATGCCAGTAGGGCTGGTCCCAAGGCTGGCATATGGCGAAAGGGGGCGGTCTCACCACGGCTTAAAAGATACTGGGGGGTTGGGACGGGGGACCGAGTTTGAAATGCCTTGTGCGTCTGATATATTTCGCTCTAGCAAGACCCGATCGTGATCACGATGATGGTGGTAAGATACATGACTTTTCCAAGGGTCTGCAGCAGGAAGAAGAGCAAGAGAATCCCCACGCGTAAAACCAAAATAGCCTCATGACGTCTGAACATCACATAGAGCAGCTCTCACCCAACGCCTCAGTCATGCCAGTTATATACCGCCCCGAAACAAAAAAAAAAGCGGGTTGGGGGGGAATATGAAATGAACCTCGCGGCAGTCGGTACTGTTCCTAGAGCTGACGGACTCTGTTGATGTATTTACAAGATCCTCCCCGGTCTCGTCGTCGGTAATAAATGTACTGGTCGGATTCTTTTGCGTGTCCTTCGTGTGTCCGACCTGATATATTGGGTATAAAATGAGACATTGTGAGATGATATAGGCGTTTTCCTCCCGGACCCAATCCCCCCAACTTGCAAGATGTGACCCGACCCTTTCCCCATTTTCTTTTGGTTTTTCTTTTTGGAAATGCCTCAGGTGTTGGTAGTAGTAGTGATTGTATTGTCGGCATGGATTCGCCGGCAGATGCTTTAAATCCCGGCGACTTTTTGAAACCGCGACGGCAAGTGATGTTGGCGCGAATTTTGATGCGTGGATTCTTTTTGATGCGTCGTCTCAAGTAGGGCCGTTCGTGTTTGTAGCTCGGTTAATCTGTCAGGGTTGCCCCCTGACACATGAGAATTCTGCCTCACGCGGACTAGCCTCTTTCAACCGACGGCCTGGGGCGTATGTTCTTGGCGTCGATTTGTTTCTTCCTCTCCAGTTTGGCGTAGTGCAGCCCGCACGCGTTGCAGAGGGTACGCGCGCCATCCGGACCACGGCGCCACTCTGGTGTGTCGATCCTGTTGCAGCTGTGACATCGGCCAGGAGGAGCGGCACGCTATCGCATTATTAGTTTACGTTCCTGTTCCGCTCAGGGGCCCGCGTTCGCTTACTCCTCTCCGCTTCTTGACGCCGGCCATTTCGTAAGCAGACTTCATGCCGTCGCCGTACATGGCCATGTCCTCGTCCTCGTAGGGTCCCTTGCCTCGGCTAGCCTCGCGTGCCCGGTCGTTCATCACTGCACTTTGCTGGACCATCGTCCGGAGATTGTCCAACATGCCGCGCATCCACTCCGCCATGTTCAGCATATCTCCAATCTCGCGCTCTGAAGGCAGCCGTGTGGGCATAGGGTGGGAACCAGGGCCTTGCTCTTCCGCAGCACAGCGTCCGTATGCATCTGCAAAGTTGAAAATGGTCCGCGACCCGGACGCAATCTGGTCAAAAGTCAGCACTGGGTCCCGTGGTGACCCGAGGGGGGGGGGGTGCGTGCTCCATACCTTGGCAAGTGACTCCTGGTATTGCCACGCCTCGAAGTGTCTGCTCAAAGTTTGCTCGTACTTGTTCTCCCTCCTCATGTACTCCGAGTCTTCATGCATCGAAGACCGCGAGCCATCAAAAGGCGAGGGGAGTGAGTGACCAGGATACCGAGGAGACATGGGATGTGCTGACAGGGGCAACTGCCCGGGAGGGAGCTGGCCCTGTTGTGCGTAGGGGATGTTTTGATGGTCCACGGCTGTTGGGGGATAGGAGCCGTGCAGTCTGTGTGCCTCTGCTTGCCTTTCGGCTGGGTGAGACTCGGTCTTCAAAGGAGGCGGGGAGTGCCGTGCTCCGGGGTGAAAAGTATTGACTGGTGCGAGCGCCGGCGGCCTGCTGGACGATGGAGCCCTGGAGTGGTCAGAAAATGGGGCCATTGGCTCGCTCCTCGCGGGGAATGACGCCGGGTTGTGTAATGATCTCGGCGAGGGATGTTTATCCCGAGGTGACAAGTCTGCGAATGGCCGAGATGAAGTTGACGATGTGAAAGGCGACGGGAGGCTCGGTGCGCCTTGGACGGACGTCGATAGTGATGGTGGAAATGCAGAAGTTGGAGGCTTTGTTCCCGATATCACCTCTGATATCGATGGCAAAGACTGCCGTTGAGGCTCGGTCTCCTCAGGCCTCCTCCTGGGCTCCACCGGGGAGATGATGCCGGGCATATTTGAGCCTGCACCTGAGCGCGAATAGTTGGATGGGTATGAAGGCTGTTGGGTCTGGTAGTGAGGCGCGGGATTGAGCAAGGTTGCGGTCGCCATAGCTGGACCGTCCCTGTGTGGTCTCTCCCAAGAGGCTCTGGGTCGGTGGTGGTAAGGATCAGAGTGGTTGGCAGAAGTGAGACCGCTGTAGGTTTTGTGTTAGACAGGGTGGACCGAGAAATACATGCGATATATGAGTAGATTTTCCACACCTTTGCCTGCCAGCAGCGTTGGCCAATTCCATAACGGGACAGGATCAAGACAGTCGTGTCAACACCCCAGCGCTTGAATGCGACGTGCCCAGCCTAATTCATCTGACGGCACAACGATCCGCGCTGCAGGAGCCTGCAAAGCTTGCAATGACTAGGGGGGGCACTGCTTGATCTCGCAAGTCGATCCGGCTCGATCAAGATGGGTACCTGGTCTCCGATTGCCGCGGGGCCGGTTGGTAAGCTCCTGTCAGAGTTCAATGCGGGCGAGGTTGACCAGGCAAAATAAATCACGACCGTAATTATATCGTAAGGCCTGCGCTTTGAAGCAGTGCTTAATGGTAGGTGGTGGGCAAATTCACAGGCACACACAGAAGGTGCTCTTGTCAAACACACAGGGTTTTAGTTTCCAGGTATGGTGTGCTTGCAACAACGGAGAGTTTACAAGCCCGAAAAGCTTCTCTGGGATGTCTTCCTGGGCTGAGGCTCAACAGCGAATTAGTGGTGAGGATGTTGAAAAGTTCGGCGCCTTTTCGACGCGAGTAGTGGCCAACGGCTCAGACCGCAGATTAGCTTTTTGGCGAAGCCACAGGGAGACCGTTGCTTAAACCAAAGTGAGTCAGTTGAGCGATATGCGGTGGGCGATCGAGTGGTGGGAGGCGAGGGATCCACGAGGCCGAGTGAGCGGTTTAGCCTTTCAGGCAACGAAGGGTTGCGAGTGGACTGAGAGGCGCCAGTTGCAGCGGGTTGCGAGACGAGAGTTGCGGTCACCAGGATGTGAGAGGAACCGGGGAAAGTGGTATGTGTGTGTGTGAGTGTGAGAGAGAGTGCCTGAGTGAGAGTGAGTGGGCGAGAAAGCGGCTTGGCTCCACAGACGGGTGCTGGTTTTGGGGTCGCAGGTCGCAGGTCGGGAGCAAAACAGCCTTGGATTAAGCGTCTTGTGCGTGGCCGCGGCAGGTCCTTCGAGGGTTTTCAGGCGAATCACCACGGATGGTGCGGGCGCGAAGGTTCGGCCAAGGGACAAAGTCAAAGTGGATTCACAGCCGGTTCGACGGCGGTTGAGAAGTGCAGCCCGACTCGTATGCGGGGCGCTTCGTCCAAGGTTGCGATGGTGCAGAGATGAGTTGCAACTCTGACGTAGTCGAGTCAACCACGGCGGGCGCGGGCGCGGGCGCGTGCTGCTGCGAGGGCGAGAGGATGCTCTCTCGACGCTTCGAGAGTTCTCTGAAGCTGACCCAGCTATGTCCCGCGCAGTTTCGGAGCCGGGGCGGGGCGAGGAATGAAGAAATCCGGGTTGTTGATGTGTGTGGGTTTGCCACGTGTGGGAGAGGGCGCCAGATCCGATTTCAGATCCAGATCCAGATCCAGATCCCCAGATCAAAGGGGTGGCGGATTTTCCCCCCTTCTAATCTCTCGATATGCGTGGTCTGGTTTGGCGGACGTGAGAACGGCACGAAGGAAATAAGTAGGTGGGCGTGGGCGTGGAGGCAGGCAACGCAGGCAGGCAGGCAGACAGACAGACAGACAGACAGACACAATGCTAGCAGCACGCAGGCAGGCGGCGGGTCAGAGAGGTTCGGAGAAGGTCAGGAGGTTGCGCCAGAGGTGAGAAACGGGCGGGATGGCATGGATAATAATAACAATTACCATTAACTGGCTGCAGAGAGAGAGAGGGGGGAAGGGGGGTGGGGGAATACACGGCCAAGATTTAATAAACAAGAGGGAAGGGAAGACAGGCACAGGCGTAGGCACTGGGCTGAGAAACTCGAGGTGCGATTTGTATAAAGTCCAGTCCACCACGCTGCCCTGCCCACTGCCCTGCCCGCTGCCCGCTGCCCGCTGCAAAGGGTAATAGGTAGACCCGAGTATGTATCTGCGCAGGCAGGGGACCTCGACGGGGGGTTGGCGGGGTACGTACCGTCAAGCTCGCATGCTCGCACCTGTACCCGCCCAAGTACCCACGGGAAAAGATACATGGCCAGTACCCACAGGCACACGCTCCACGACTCCACGACACCGTGCCAGGGGGGAAGGTGGGCCACAGGCGCCTCACCGATGCCCAAGACCCCTGCCCCCTGCTCATGCACATGAGATGTCGATGGGAGGAAAACCGGGGCAATCTGAGAGAAGCAGAAACAAGAAACCCTGCAATGCGCTAGTACCGCGACAGGACAGATTGGCGTCGAGTGGGGGAGATGGTTCTCCCAGGGGGGTTCGGAAGGGGGGGGGGAGTAGTCTTTGCCAGCTGTGTGTGTGTGTACCTGTTCCTGGGAGGGATCTATCCGCAGCCCGCAGTCCGTAGTATAGTGTACTATGTACAGTACGTGTGCACGCACTTATAGCGCAGGGCTGATGCTATGGGACAAGGTCAGGCTTCCTGTTGGAGGGGAGCCTGGGGAGCCTGGGGAGGAGCCCCTAACCATGGGTCACGATGCTTTGGTTAGATCCATCGTCGTCCTCTCCTGTCACCCACTGCCCGCCAGCCCACCAGCCCGCCTGCCCGCCTGCCCATAATAAAATAATCACGGATGTTGCTGTGTGTTGTCGTCCGCCATGTGGGACTCGACAACAACGGCGACATTTGTCCAAAATGGTCCCAGAGGCCCGCCCGTGCAAGCGGGTCCAGCTAGAGGCACCCGGCGCAGAAAAGGAGATCCCGATTTGCTATGCGGGTCCCGCGCAGCAGGTGGCCTCCGGGGTCAAAGCCGTTGCTGCAAGTCAGGCAAGAACGCTCAGCAGAATTCCTGGTATCATACTATGGTATGGGCCCCCTCCAATACCTCTCGAGGCGTGGCCATGAGAAGGACTTGAGGCGTCTCGTGATCAGGAGAAACAACCTGCTCGAGAGGCCGGTTGCACTCAGCCAGGCGCCAGCCTCCAGCGAGCCATGAGCCGGCGCCCAAGCTCGCAAAGTCATGGATCTTGAACAGATGGAACGCGGTTGAGTTTGGTGAGGTAGCAGCGGCCCTTCCCTCCTGCTCTTGGTCCCACCGTGCCGTGCCCTGCTGCGATTTGCTGTGGTGCTCTGGCAGTGCCTATGTACCGTAGACATGTTGCGTTGAGACCCGGGAGCGAGATTGCAAACTTTTTGTTTCCTGCGCCAGAGCGCAAGGCTGGGTGAGCGCAAGGCAACATGGCTGTCTGTCCTGTATCCGGAGCAAGTCTGCCTCGTTCCTTTCCCCGCGCACGTCTCCCCTGTCGTTTCCGTCGTGCGCATCATCTCGCCCGGAGGTCGGGGCGGCCTGATGGGCCAGATGAGCGAGATGGACCCAGGTGGAGGAAGGTGACAACGCAGGGCGCCGCCCACAATGGCTACCGGCACGCGGCGGTGGGTGTGACGAACGACAGGACAGAAACGTCTCCAGTTGGTGGTGTCTCGAGACGTTGGATAACAGGGACACTACAGAGGCAGATCAGCCACAGCACCGTGTCGCAGCGCATGCTGTCAGACTGTCGGGCCCACTAAAGGCCAACCACGAGGTGGCGACCCAGCAGCCGAGTGGCAGACGAGGCGGCTCGTGTCGAATGGACAAGATGGGAACTATGGCCGAACAGCGTGCCATCGGGCCCAGGGCCCAATCTGGGAGCCGGGACAGTGAGCACCAGAGATCGCTGTACTGTCGATAGTATCTCGATTGCCTAGCATGATAGCAGGGGCCGACATGCAGGAGCGATAATCTCTCATCTCTCTTGACAAGAAAGTGGTGCCATTTTTTTTGTGGGTGGCACACTGGCACACTGGCACTGGCACTGGGATGGGCCACGCCCCAGCGCCGGCGTCGTCCAGGGGCCAGGGGCCCGCCGGCGACGTGGTAATTGGACCCGAGCCGAACGCACGCCTCTCTGACAGCTGGATCGAAGGTGTGGCCTGCCTGCATTTCGATTGAGGCTGTGGTGGTGGTGGTGGTGGTGGTGGTGGTGGTGATGATGACGATGGCCACGGTGGTGGTGTGTGTGTGCATGTGTGTATGTATGAATATGTGTTGGTGGGCGGGCGGCTTGTCATGCAGCCCTCGACCGTCAGCCATCCCACCTCTGCAGGGTCTACTGTTGCCGCTGCTGCTGCTTCTGCTTCTGCTTCTGCTTCTGCTGCATTCTGCAGCACTCTGCAACGCTTCCCCAGGCTGCTCGTCAAGACTTGCCATCGGCAGTCCTGTGCCGTGACCACGAGGCCGGGGCTTCTGGATGTGGCCTCTCTAGCATCTGCCGCGGTAGTGGATGATGGAAGGCATGTTTAATTCACATGGCACATGTCCATGGTCCATGTCCACGGTCCAAACTTGTCCATCCACCGGCCGGAGTAGGCGATTTGGTACCGCCAGAATGGGTATTCGGCGGGCAGACTTGTATGCGCGAAAGGGGGTCCATGGACATTTTTGCAAAGTCTTTTGCCCGACCTAGGCAGTGTCTGGGCGTATCTGGAGGCCCCATCGGGCTAGCATCGTGCATCTCACAGCCGGGCGACGCTCTGTATACACAGTTCTGCTGCTGTGGATGGTTGCGACCCGGTCAACTACGTGGGTACTGAGAAGGTTCAGTCACTGCTGTAGGTCGAGACAGAGGCGCTCCGACACGCCCTGAAGACCAGAAGACCAGAAGACCAGAAGACGTGGGTTTTCTCCAGCTGTTCTAGCGCTGTTCCATCTTGGGCCGTGAACCTTGGAAACTCATCGAGGCTGACGTCAACTCGGTAGAATGAATGTGTACCGTTGCAGCAGGTGCGCGCCCCGGAAGCCGTCCGCCGGGAGCTCGAATATCAACCCATCCAAGTATCTGCCCCAGGTGTCGCCTCGGGAGCCAGTCAGACTGTCGCGGCTGCGCGGGTGGGACTGGCGTCCACGGCCGACACGACGCACCAATGTTCGCCCCAGGTCACCGTCGGCAGCAGCAAGCAAGGCATTACTCGTCGGCGACCCTTCACGAGCGGCTGGAATATTTGCTGTCAGTGGTCACATTCCTTGCTGCCCCTCGGGTTTACCACCGAGGGCTGCCACGACATGCAACCGCACCATCTCGTCGCTGCCTGTCTCTCAGCTGAGCCGGATCTTTACTGGACTGCCTCACGCACAATAGCAAAGCAAGCAAAGCACACACAGCAGAAATCTCACCTCGCACCGCAGCCAGCTCTCTTCTCTTTCCAGCCCTCCCAGTTGCCCGACATTCCGCGCCGGTGCCACCAGCGAGCACATGATCCCCGCCTCTCGACAAATAGCCTGCTGTGCCGTCTCTACTTGCCATTGATGCTGCACACGCTCCATCGTGGTCACACCACGAGGCATCTTTACAGTCTCCCGTCCAGAACTACGTCTCTTGGGCCGCTCGTATTTACCCTCGCCCCACCCTCCTCCAACTGCCAGCCATGCATGTACCTGGGCCCCACGGGTGGCACTCCCGGGAGACACATTGGCAGCCTGCCCAACTTCTGGCACAATAACCACCTTCAACGCCGCGGCCGGACGGGCTGGAAACTCTGAGGCACGGAGCTGAGACTTCAAACTGACCCCACCGGGGAGGCTACGGCTCCATGTCAGCTTTGACGCTACATATTCATGACCTTCCCAGAGAACAGGCCCCAAGCGCTCGTGGTGACATTGACGCGAGTCTGAGCTTCTGGCAGCCAGGCTTCAATACGCGGTTGGCGGCTACGCCAACACGAGACAGAGCAGGTCCACTCGGGTCAGAGCACCACCTACAGCACCTGGCATGATTCTCAGCCCGCGGGGCCTGCTGGCGACGGCACCAAGCTCTCCAGCTGCGCGTGTCAGGACCAATCGCCCTTGAGACAGCCCGTAGAGCGTATTTTTTTTTGGCAGGGCCGTGAACGGATCGGTGGGCCGAATCGACCCAAGATGCAGACCAGATCTGCCAGCCGCAAACTCTCTCTCAGATCTGCGATAACGTGTTTGAACCTAACGACAGGCCACCTGGGCCAACCTATCGGGCACGAACCTCATGGCCGGCATCCTCACCTGGCGGATCCTGAAGTTTGTTGTCGCACAGCATTTTGACTTTCCCGCAAAGTCCCTTCACAAGCCTTGGTCAAGGGTCCGAACGCCTTTATACAAGGACAAGAGATGTACATGCCAGATCCATCCATCTGCTCAGCTTCGAGGCGCGACCCGCAGTCTGCAGCCTCTTGACCATCCCCGTCCTCAAGGTTGCAGCTCGAGCCAAAGTTTTGCTTGCCCAAAATCCTCCCTGGGGCCCCGGGGCTCTGCTGTCAAGCTGTGCTGTGTCACGCAGTCTAGCGGAAAAGCCTGGGTCAAGCACTTGCACGCACTGTGAAGCGGGAGCGGACGGATAGTTTAAATTTTATCATGTAATTCCGGACACGACTCCGCGCGCTCGAATCGCGCCTGATCTATTGCCCTCAGCCAGGTAAGGATGGTCATACCTCAGGAATAGCCTGTGCAGTAGCATGGATCCACGCCTCGAAGCGGGCATGCTCCGGTCACACCGGGATTATGAGCGGAAGTAACTCGGGTGTCAGAACAGTGTGCTCGTCGAAACATATATCTTGGGATGAACCAAAATCCTGAGGTCGCGAGGCCGAGCTCCGGCTATAAGCTATGGCCCTCTTCCTCAATCGAGCATGCTGGGCGTCACGACGACAGTAACAAAAGCTTACATGCCAGTGGTTGATGGCTGGCTGGATGCAGTTCTCCTGCAGAAATCATGTTCGTGGGAAAGCCTAGCGGCGCACCTACTTGCAAGGATGATCCTAACAGCAGTGCGGCTGTTGACGATGCGGCGATGCTTCAATCGCTTCGGCCCAAGTGGCTCAACAGACTTTTTTTTTCCCGTCTCAATTACCAGGTCCTGTTCGGGACTGACGGTGGTAGGGCCACGATCATTCTTGTCTGCATCTCCATTATTCGCTACGCCGTGTTGTGCAGCCGCCTCATGTCGGGGACTAAAATGTAAGAAACAATCTGGATCGCTGGGTCCCGGGTTCGGGCGATTGGTGGCTCTTTGTTTCGCCTGAAGCTGCGTCGCCGTTGCAGAGGAACCCCCGTTGCACCCTCGATGACACGATACCACGGTACCGCCGCCTGACCGTTGGGATGAAAACACTCCTTACTCGATGTGATCTGCTACCCTGCCCTACACTGCGGCTCGGGCCCTGGAATACTGGGAGCTGCCTTGAGCACGGAAACCTGGTTGTCGGAATACTGTGTGACTCGCCCACGGAGCCAAACCTTCAGCGTCATATAGCCCCCGGGAGGAACAGAGATCCGCCGTAGATGTTTAGGGCAGGTGACACGGGGTTGCAGGTCATTGTCCTGACTCTATCATCATGCCAGAAATAGCTGTGCGACTCGCTTTGCAACAAGCATCTCGGATTTGGCTCCGAGATGGGCCGCAAAGTACGGGCTAACGCAACCTCGGGCAATCGAGTACTCGCGGCTGGCTTGATCTAGCAGCCGTTGAGCCAACGAAACAGCGAGAAGACAAAGGAGATAGATGAGAAGGAGAAGAGAGAACAAAAAGAAAAGAAAAAACGGTTGCACAACCAACAAGCTGCGATTGGTGTCAGTTCGCCTCATTATTGGACCCGGCAACTTTAGAAGGTACTGGGACTCGGCAATATCCATACGAAACGCATCCCAGCAAAGCGATCTGACGGGGTCCATCTGGCATCACGGAGATTTTGCGACTCGCGTCGTACAGTGCAACGCAGCATAATGCACACCTCACGAAACACAGATCCACTACCACAGCGCCTGGAATCCAAGTCCTTACAACGCAGGGTACTACTATGTACTGTACAACAAGACCAGCTTCCTCCAAGATTCCCATGCCAGGGCTCTCGGAGCCGTGTGAACGCCCTATCCCCTGGACAAGAGATCGAGGACAAAAGTCGCTAGCCCATGACGATGGCCTCTTTTGGAATTCGCTTAACAAAAATCCTCCGTCTTCTAAGACTAATTGCAGCCGGGGCAGTTACATCTGCATACCATCATGATGACAAAGGCCCCCGGGATAGGGGCGCAAGCTGCCAGTGGAAACGAGATCAAACTTGGCCATAGGGTACGAGTTCGGTCGATGTGGACACCACGTGAGCGGTTCTCCAGGACTTGAGGAGGGCTTGGGAGCCTGGTCGCCCGCGGTTACCTCCGCCCGCTCGCTACGCACGACATACAGCAGATCGCGATTGGCTTGCTGAGGTTCAAGAGTTCCGGAGGAGCAACAACGTCCGTGACCTCGGATATTAGGGCCTTTTGGGAAACAGAGCTGTTGCGCCTCCTGGCCGGAGGCAGTATGACACAAATGACATCAAGCGTTTGATTCAGGCCGACGAGGACAGCCTCGACCCTCCGTTCATCATCCAAAAATGGGCTGGCCTGCAACCCTACTTACCCTGCGTCCTGTCACAATCTGCGGATATAAATCCCGATCTCGATTACCTCGTATGCGGCATCTGACTCTGGCTCCTCTGAAAAGTATAGAGAATTCTCAGCGGATCCTGTTATGCAATTCTCAGCTCACTTTGTCCTGGACGCAGAAGCCATCAGACACGGTAAGGCTCTACAGTACAAAGGAGTAAAATTGCCTTGGACGGGAGCCCATCCGGCAGCCCGGGACCCCACGACAGTAACACGACGTGGCAGGGCGGACCCCGTCAGATCCTGACCTGCCACTTTATCGTCACCGCTCGCCTGCGGGCAAGATGTGGGCCCCTTGTTTGACAGCTGTTTGCACCCGCGTTAAGGTTCGTGATGCCCCTGCCGCTGCCGGATCTGGGGCATCCACTTTAGGATCGCAGCTCTTGCCCCTGATGCTGCAACGACTCGGCCCCTTGGATCCATCCAACAGGCTCATCCCTTCAAGCTTCGAGAAGATTTCAGGAAAGGGTTCGCCCCACATCGTCTTTTCTGACTGTGTGGGCGCTTTCCGATCGCACCGGCCAAAGGGAGTAGTGTAGTGTAGTGTACAGACGAGCGGGCATGTACTGTACAACAATGAAAGCAACCAATGTGGTTGTCGGTGAAGGCCTTCGCCGCCGGTGCCTCCGTCGCGGTTTGCGCCAAAGCGGTTGATAGACCTTGTGTCTCGCCACCTCGCCCAACGTCTCGAGCGGTTACGAGGATGACCTTTGGTCCGCATTATCACGTATCTGGGAGCGGCGACAGTGCTGAACTCAAATATTCGGGCAGTACCGGTCACATATCGTTTACCCCCCCCCCCCGTTCCCGAATCACCCAGCGTCGTGCGCTCGACGCCATGACCTTGCAGCACACACTGTCCTTTATGATGATCACATCCTGTCTCGATGCCCGAGAGAGACGATCACAGGCTACCGTGAGTTTCTTGGCGAGAACTAGGGTACAGTCCCCACACAACGCATGGAGACATTTGATGACAACGGTGTGGGATTGTCACATCCTGAATCTGAATCAAATCCTGACCGCTCAGGATGAGGTTGCGTGAACTGTATCGACGCGATGGGGCCACCCGCGGATGACCTTGTGATCTCGAATCATTCGACCTTGTGGGCCAGAGCCTGCCTCCACTGCCCAAGCCCCCCCCCCCTCGGTGGGAGGCCCTGCACACGATCCTCGACGACAATGCTGACAGGGTAAAAGTCCCAAGGCGGCCGGGAACAGCTGCCGATCTGGGAAAAATGTCCATCGAGAGCTGTCAAATCACGGCACCGATCAGTACGGGGCTTGATCTGCAGCCACTGGGTCCCCCGAGAGATAGCCGTGTTTCCACTCAGATCGTGTCATGACCGCATAAAATCAAATCTCTGCTACCACGACCTCTCCCCCGGGTCGTCTGCCGCTTGCAGAGCCATAAGCGAGATGTGTCCAGCGATCCGTTCTCAACTCAGCAGTACCCGCCGGGGTGAGCTGCTCCCCACGAACTCTGCGGGCTTGAACACTCCATGACGAAGCACAATTTGTGCAGTGAGCCGCGACAATGATCCACCGATATCTCCGACTCCACAAGGCGTAGCCAGATGCATGTGAATGACTACCTGAGCCTTCGCCTGATTCACGTCCGATGGGCGTATCATACTAAGGCCTCCGGGGCATGAGACCTGCTGTTGCCGGACTGGTACGACAAGGCCGAGAATCGACTGGACGATACTTCGCATGGGTTGCTGTCCGCCCTGCCACGATATTCAGATCATGCATTGCAGCTTGCATATCCTGGGGGGGAGGGGCACGGAATTCGGGGAAAAGGGGCCCACAAGCAACTGTCAACCGTCAACCTTGCATGATTTGAAGCCACTTTATACTATAGCAAGCCATTGGTCGCCTGAAGAAGCAACCGCTTCTCACCTGTCACTCGAAGAAGCAACAAGTGTTGCAAGGCCCGAGGCTTCTCGCGCCACACTGGAGATATAGCCACTGCTCTTTGACCGATCGCACTGCCTCGTGCCAGCTAAGCCTCACTCAAGTGCTTTGACACATCGGGATCAAAAAAGGCTTGAATGCCCGGGGACCTTAGGACAAGCTCCTGATTCCCTTGCTCCCGAAACCGACTCGAGTAGCCACTGGGGATACTAGTGACTGTCCGCTCGCCTCACTGTGAGTAACGGTGTAACGAACCGTATGGCTCCTGCATCAAGTGAGCGGGAGACTGGTCGTGCTGCCACGGAGTTTTCCCGCCAGTTTTTTCTTCCGGACATATCAATATGGAACTTTATCAGCTTGCAATCGTTGTGTTCGTGCTACTCACGGATCGGCAGTAGCCAGCCCGTGGCTTTGTGGCCCGGTGGACACCGGTGGGCACCGGTCAAGCCGGCCAAGCACTTCTGTCATCTTCGGCGCTGGCCCTCGCCTCACGGAAATTGCAGCGTCACGATCAGAACTGTACTTCGCAAGCTCCCGCTACTTGTCCTTTTCTAGGCAGCCGCCTCGTGCTTGTGAGATGGTGGAAGCAGTGGACAAGGTCGAAAATTCTCCGAGTGTCACGGGCGCACAGCGCACAGCGCACAGCAGAGGACAGCAACAGCGCACAGCACAAATTCGACATTGACGTGACGACATCCGGAGGTTGTGCGCTGCTGCACCCTGCTGTGCCGACACGCACCGGGCAACGAACGCCAACACCTCGGTGGTACTGGGAAAGGCACAAACTTGCACCACAACCTCGCGGGGCAAATCTGTCCGATTCGAACCCATGCAAGGCGGGGCTGGGAGGGAACACATATCTCGTATATGAGCCTGTGAAGACACCCTAGAACGACAGCGGAATGCAGCATCTGACCTCTGTGCGATGCACATCTTGTGTACCGCCTCCCCTATGCGGGGGGGGGGCACAAGGCATCTTGTGCGCTGGCGGCAACGATATCAGAAGGTGAAACTCCACGCGCCGCCGCAATTCGCTGCCACGAGCGACCGACGCACACACAGTATATTTTAATGTGGAAACACACCAGGGGCGAAGGGGTTCCTGAGGCGACTCGCCAAAAGGACAGGGCAGAGAACCGAACGGAGCGCGCCTAACGTACCCGATTTGCTGCATCCAGCTCCCGACATGTACCTGTCAGCCTGTACAGAGATCACCGCGGAAGTCCCATACGAAGCGAGGCTCCGGGGCTCCGGGGTATCTGTACGGACCCTTGGCCTCCCAGATCATCTCACCGGGGTGTATCTAGATAACTCCAGACTGGCGGTAATCCTGTCAGGATCCTGGGGCTCGACCCGCTGCGGGAAAAGCAAATGGGAGATTATTTCTGCTGCGGCCCCTTGACAGAAGTCCCAGGGCAGTGCAGGATACCTCCTTGGCACTTCTAAGCCGTCGCTCAAGTCTGTTCTGCTTAGTGTTGTGTAACCTGCGTGGGAGCGACCTTCGCAACAGGACACAGCATTTGCACAAAAAGAAAAGAGGTGGGGGAGCAACGGCGGCTTAATCTATTGGTGATATATTGTCACATCATCGGCACTAACCCCTGGACATATTTGTACCTGCTACTTGGACCCACAATACTTTGAGGGCCTGGAGACTTCCTCGCGCATCAGAAGAGGATTAAGCCAACGACTATCTCAATACTAACTCACATACCGAGGATTTATGGCATGGCGGCCTATGGTTGGTCATCATCGCGGCCATGGGCCAAAAGTACCGGCGCCAATCATCAGCAGTGTGTGCTCACGGTCTGGGGCAACAGTACTCGTCCCGGAAGTTTTCGATTCACCAGCGGCGATGTCGCCACGCAGGGTACAGTGTTGATTGAGCACGAAGAAACATGAGGCTGGCACGCAGAGGGAGAGGAGTCTGGATATCAGAACTGGGTACTCGATCCAGAACAGCCCTGGGGCATGCCCGCCGTCTGCTGTCGCACGCCATTGCGCGATCGAGGCGCCGTGGTTCAGGCAGCAGGGAAGCCTTGGGAAAGAGTAAGAGGTGGTGTGACTTCGTGATCACGACCCTGCCAGCCCGGAGCACAAGGTGCTCTTTTGAGGACGAGGCCAGCGTGGCTTGCCAGCCCACAGGGGCGGACGTTGGATTCTCTTGATTCGTGCCAACGGCTCCTGGGAAGAAAGAGTCCGGACGCGGCGACAAGGCAGCACAAGGCACAACACAAGAGGCCACGCCACCATCCCGATGCCGGTGTTGGTAACACCACGACGCCGTTGCTGAAGCGGCAGCTCAAAACCACGGAAGTACTTCAGGTCTGCCACTTCAGCCCCATCAGCATCATTTTGCTGCGTGCCAAAGAGGTAGGTACACCACAGTGCGTGGGAAACCCATTTCTGGGCCGCATCTTCCTCATCTCATGCAGCCTCCTGCGGCTCGACAGCCATGGGGGACAGGCCTTGTCGAGCAAGCGGCCGCTGCTTCTCGCCAATGCCTCTTCCGAACATGCTCCGATGCTAACCAGGCCGTCGGGATCCCGACATGTAAGAGCTCGCCGCGTCTGGTGGCTGCTCCGAGCGGCGCGGCACGGCACAGTCGTTCCTGTGGTACTCTCTGGTACTGCGTCAGGGGGGGCAATGTGTGCGAGTCTGACTGTGATTGTCGACCTGTCTGCCTGCCTGCCTGCTCGACGCATCGCCACAGGGCCATCTCTGGAGAGCCTTGGGACGGGTAAGACAAAAAAGATGCGACAATTTCCCCTTTATGTATAGGATCTGACGATGCTAAACCGACAAAAGAACATGCGCGTCAGCACCGCTGGCCATCAGCACCCGAGAAGAGGCAAGGAGGGCGGGCTCTGAGGTGCGATTCCTGGGCCTGTTGGAGGAAAGATCGGCTCAAGACCTGACAGGTCATATTCTGCGTGGCCATCCCGATCACCTTCTTCTATTCGGAATGTAACCGACTGTGGGCGACCAACATTTATGACCTGTCAGATTTCACCACGAAAAGAAAAAAGAGGAGCCAGCCCCGGCCCACACGCGCCGTTGGTCCACGATGCTTGTCCGCAGATGGTAGCGCTGACGTCTTGACAAGTACCCGAACGTACGATTGCCCACATGAGCCACCTTTTAAGGTCGCGAGCCCCGTCCGGCGATATCTCGCTTGAGGCCAGCGCGACCACCCAGGCCACCGCGCCAGGCTGCGCTGCCCAGGTGCCTGTCCCCTCGTCTCGGTTGGACTTGTCGACGATGGACGCTGACCACCCATCCACCCACCCACACGTCCTCTGGGCCCCCACATCCCATGAGAAATCCATCCCAGCCCGTGAAATCTTATCGAGATTCGACCACTGATCTCGTGTCGGGCGGGGGGAGATCTTAGCTACTTTCATTCAGATTCCGGTGTTCGATTCCTCCCCCCCCCCCTGGCCACATGCTGGGGGCGGACTTGGCGACAGACGCCGGTGGTCGACGGCGACCTGGGGGCTGAAACTCCACCAAGCGGGCGGCACTGTCCTGATGATGAATCAGGGCCCCTATATGACACTTGGGCGGCCCTCGTCCTTCTTGTCTTGGGCACGGGGCGTTTATTGCCCGTGCTTGCTTTTCTCCTTTCCTTTTCCCCGTGAACCTGTGACATGAGCCGTACGCAACGGGGGATCGGACGGAGAGCTGAGACATACCTTAGGAAACGTCGTCAAGTGAGACCACACGTGATGGAACACGTTGAACTTTTGTCCTTCTTTAACATCTCGCCGGAAGGAATCTCCCCCCTTCCCCTCCCAGCTGGCGCAGGATCCAGAACGGAGCGACCTCCCGCCAACATCATTCGTCCAACCCCCCGGTGCTGTTGCCAGGCCCTGATTCGTCTCACGGGCTTGATCACAGCCAGCAAGGGCTGTCAGGTCTCACGCATCCCGGAATTTTGATATGTGACAAGACCTGCCTCGAGGCCCCTTGGCAAGCTGTCAAAGTCTCGTTTATTCCTTCCTTCGGGCCGCCCATGTGGCGTTCTTGGATCGCTCATTGCCTCTGCTGTCGTTTTTCCTTCTCTTTTATTCCCGAGCCTGTGCCGTGTTGTATCGGGGTGCTGAGGGCCCCCCCTCCTTTGCTGCCCCCGAAGATGGGTGCATGTGTGCGCGGGCCGTGGGTGACCCCCTGGATGTAGCACCGCGTCGAAAAGATTTCGGAGCCGTGCGCCGAAAGAAAAAAAAAGAAAAGGATGGTCGAAAGTAACCCCCCTCCCCATGGGTACTTTCACACCCGCATCCGAGCATACCGAGATACCGGGTCGGAATCAAGATCACCTCTTGCTCGCCCTGGGAGACTCGGCCGCCCCCAAGGCACTCCCTACTGACCTTCCTCATCCGGGGAACATGTGCGCCGCAGACAGTCTTTGCAATCATGTGAACTGATATGACGTCCGGTTGGAGGGCCATGGCAAGACCAGTGGACAGCCAGACGGCCAGAACGTTGAACGAGGAGAGCGCGCCCCACAGGCGGATATCTTCTTCACAGCCTTGGGAGACAGGGGAGCTTTTTGGGCGGGTTTCGAATGTACCACTTACTTCTTTTGCCTCTTTTCCCTCCCACTTGCTTATGCATGTATCTAGGCACTGCTGCGTCATTGAAAAGGACACACTCTCCGATGGCCCCCCCCCCCTGTTTAGTGCTCACCCACGCCCGCTCACCCACACCCGCTCACCTCTTGTTTTCCCCTTCTCAACACCCACCCCAGCCTCCCCAAGATCTGCCTCGGCTCGATTACTGCGTGGCTGACCTGTTAGCAGCATGTGTGTGAGTCCCATCGTCGGTGTCCTGATGGAAGGAAGGAAGCAGCCCACCCCTCCACCCCCCCCGGATGGCGAGGCACTTTGCACGGTCTGGGTGGACACGGGTGGCGTACCCGGGGGGCACGGTTTCTGGACAGTCTGACGTCCGCACCTCCTTCGGTGGGCCGCAGTGCTCTGCTGTCACTGGAATGGGTCGAGGACGCCTTTTCCTCTCCGGCAGTGGGGCCCTCCGCAAGTGCTTTTGACTTCAGCAGATCCAGCTGTATTGGAAAGGGCATGATGGTAATGTGGTTTCTGGGCCCATCGAGGAAACACGAGTGGCTTATGTATTTGGGACTCGGACATTCCATCGTGCAAGGCTCTTGGGCGACTTGCTTGTAGCAACCTCCGTAGAACTGCCCGGTCTGCCTGACTGGGCGAGCCAGCGAAACCTGGATGCAAGACAAGTTCCGTGACCTTGCCATACGGGTGGACAATCGACGGACGAATCCTGATCGGGGGCGATTACTCGTAGATTCTATCTAGACGCGATAATATGAGGGCTTGGTTTGGTGCCACTGTCTCGCCCGGCTTTCAAAACAACTAACTCATTGGGACCCCCGCACCGAGACTCCTATGACGCTGTCCAGGGATCACAATCTGGCCCAAGACACAGGTTCCATTGTGCCCTGGGGAGTGCAGGCACGAGTTTGGCAAGATAGAAAACCAGACGCCAGTTTCAATCTCCATGGGAGTGAATGGTCCTGTAGACCACAACACAGGCCACTGAAACTTATAAGAGCCAATGAGGTATATAAATTCAACGCCTTTGATGAACTGCGTACTGTTCGTTTTATGCTTTCTATCATGTCTGGGAAATTGAAATGCTGGTCGTACGAAATCAGAGACACTGTCCAGGTATAGATCAGTGCCTGCGTGACGGACGACAGATCCCCGAAGCCCCGATGGCGAATCTGTGCCCGAATACAGACACACACCATCCGCTTGGGGCGGCGCGGACTATCTCGAACTTCCCCTCCCACGCATCCGACCAGCACTGCCGCCCTAGCTGCACCTCTTGCCACGCCGAAAGTTGCCCAGCAGGTTCTCCAGGCCGGGCACGTGGCCCAGGCCCGCGAACCCCTGGCCGGCACACTCACGGTTTCCAATCTCGATGACGGCGCCGACAATATCCTTGTTGATCTCCTCGGACACGACGCTGTCGCCCTTGTAGGCCGGGTGGCCGGCGACGAGGTGGCGGATCCACTTGGCGGCGGTCCAGAGCTCGCCGCTGGCGCGCCGCCGGATCAGGTCCAGGTAGGTGGCCAGCTCGCAGCGTGTCACGACGTCGACGTTGACGCTGTCGAGGTAGCTCTCGACGAGGGGGATCAGCCCCGGGAAGCTCTCGCCGTCGTCGAGGCCGTCGTCGCCCGCCGCGTTGTCACCGGCGGCGGCGGCCGTGCCGTTGATGATCTCGTTGACGCTCATGAGCCGGTACTCGTCCTCGACTGGGCCCAGCGGCGTTGGCGGCCTGCTGAAGCCGCCGTTGGGCGTGTTGGTCCCGCTGGCCCGCGGGGACCGGGTCGTGAAGGGGTTCTTGCGGAAGTAGAACCGCTCGTTGAGAGTGGCGTCGCGGCGGTGGGCCGTCTCCATGTTCTCGTCGACCTTGGCGATGGGGATGTAGAAGTTGAGGTCGAACGACAGGATGGCACGAGTTATGAGGACGATGAAGACGGCAAAAGCGGCGTTCTCAAAGTCGGTAACCTGGATCTCCATGGGCCGGAATTCGACACGCCACCCGATGTTGTTGTCGGCCGGCGGTGGCTTGAAGCGCATGTGCTGCCAGTTGGTCGACTGGATGTTCTCGAAGTGGTCTGTCTTGCTCATGTCCAGGCTCTCGAGGTCCTCCTTAAAGACGACGATTGGGTCTCGGATAAAGAGGTGCGCGAAGTGTGTCGCCAGCCTGTCGTCCATGCCACCGTCGAGGAGCTTCTGCTTGATGGACTCGTCGATGACGAGGTCAGGGTCGAAGTACTCGGGCCGGAGGCGCGAGTCGGTGGATATGTAGGTCGAGTTGGAAGCGTAGCGGGACTTCGGAATGCGCCAACGGTCATGTTTCAGGGGCTTCGGGAAATCAGCCAAGCCCGAATTCTTAGCAGGAGTGACGGGATCCAGAAACATACCTTCTCGCCCATCTCTTCAGGCGTTCGGTCATCGACAGATCGGCTGATCTGGTTCCACCGGACATCTGTGTCTGCCAGGAAGCCCTTGTAGATGGGGGTAGCAGCCGTCAAGGCGAGCAGGATGGGCCCAAGTGGGCTAAGCTGATCGTACATTTTCCTACCTTCGGTGATATTCTTGGCTTGGAAGGTAATTTGCAAGCAACAACTGCCCATTCCAAAAGCCATGGCGTCCATGTGGATGAAGTTATCCGGGGCGGCTCCGTTCCTTACGTCGTCGTCTTCAGGCCAGTTGTGGAGGTCGTAATTCACAGTGGGGTCTTTCCATGGCCAGGGAGTGTTCTTATCCTTAAACACTGGCACGTTTACCTGAACCTTTCTGCCTCGGCGCCAACGAATGTTGGCAGCCAAGGTGGGGAAGCGGATGTGGGGGTTCGCAATCTCGTCCGGCACGAACTGAGAGCGCAGCTTTGGCCCAGAGACGGGATAGTGTGGGTCGGTAAAGACTCCAGGGCTACCTATCCTTGGGAAAGTTGTGAGGGTGATGGGGAACTCTTCTGGCCTCATGTGGTCCTTTGCGATGGCTCGCCTGAGGATCATATCTGGTTCCACTTTTAGGAGTTCTCGAAACTCAATACCCCATGGCTTGCCAGGCGTTGCTTCTAGCATGAACCTTCCAAACTCGGGGTGGAATACAGGAAGTGGCTCAGTTGCACTGATGGCTGGGTCAGCCTACGCTCTCGGAAGGGGATGTTGGGTTCTGCGTTACCTTGGTCCGGCTACATCTTGAAGATCCGGCACACAACCACCCTTTGCGGTGAGGTTAGTGTCCGCAGCCAATGCCTCAAGAATGTCTGCCTGCCTGAGGGACAGGAGAACACGAGGATCGTCCCTTGAGTACGTCACTACCAGATACTCGACCTGGGTGGAAGCCGGTGTCAGTGAGTGGCTTGGATCGGTCACGAGACAAAGACGAAGTGTGATAATTTGGGGGATGGTACCTCGTCGCCCCAGAGCAGGGCGTCTGACTCTTTCCCCTTCGCCTTATTCCATATCTCCAGTAGTTGCTAGTCTGACGGTCAACAAGATGCTCAGAGTGGCTCGAATCCTGGCCGTGGGACAAGCCTCACTCACCTTGATGCCCCATTCGCGGACCTGATCGGCATGTTTCTTGGCTTCTGGCCAATCCAGAGGGGTGCCGAGCGCTCTTCGCAGGCCGGCGTCAGTTAGGATGTTCTGGGGCAAGGTCCTGGGTTAGAGTCTAACTTGACGTACAATAACCCCATTATGAGTGGGTGAGTGAGCACTGGCCGCAAGGGTCGAACGCGGTGATGAGTGAGGCGGGCAGGCGGCAAGTGCAATCGCAAAGGGCGCTTCAGGCGTCTGGGATACCGGTGATATCCGAATTTGGGCCGAGCGACTTCACTGCATCATCCGCTGAAGGCTCCTGCTGGCGATTTTTACAGGACCTCTGGTGTATTGCAGGGTCAGGACGCTGCACCAAGTCACGGAGGGCATTGAGACTGACAAGAGGGATCAAGAGGTTGAGATATAGCAAAACGCTCTCTCAGAGGAGCCTGAGAAGGGGTCTAACGATCTGCAGGCCTGCGGGCTCCACTGCCGCTTGTGTGCATCGACGTCGGTGGTGTGCCGCGCTTAAGACGCCTTGTGCAGCAGGGCCTAGACAGCGGGAGGGCGGTTGCGCAATATCCCTGGACGGCGACTGGGTGGCTGTTGATCAAGCGAGGTGGGCAGAGATGCCCCACGCCGCGCTCAGAGTGAGTGTATACGTAATGAGAAGCCGAGTATGGGAATCTAGCAAAGTGCCCTGTTTATGATAGATAGTGAGATGATGGGGGCAGATGTGAGAAAAATTCCCATCGAGCGGGATGGGCAAGCCCGGGAAACGGGAGCGGGAAACGGGGCGACGACTGACGACTCGTGGAAACGGGCGGGACCGCAACGATGAGCCAGACTAGACGGCAAGGTTTTGTCCGACTGGTTTTTTTCAGCACAGCCCGTCGTCCATTCTCGACCAGCCTGTGAGTTGGGGATGATGCACCATGTACGTGCAAATATATCATGCTGCAATAGTGGGGCCATCTGCCGACAAATCGTGCATATTGTGCATATTGTGCATATCATGCATAGACACCATACCTATTTTATTAATACAGCACCATTTTGCATCCACAATAGGGAAGAGGCTAGATTCTGCTTAGAAATCCAGGCGCCTTTGACAGACAAGCAGCCTCCGGCTCGACCTTGCAATCCTGTTGTATCCACTGCAGATTTGTCCAATGCCGTTGCCCTCCTAACCCTGGACTGGACAGGTGCGGGGGAGTGCATGGAGGTTGAGGCAGAGGAATTTGAAGTCATTGTCTACTTAGGCAAGTACCTAGGTAGAGTGCCTAATAAGGTGGTATTGCAGTACAAATTAGTATGTTTGAATATGTATCATTTCACCTAATAGAGTTACCAGTTCTCACAGACAACCAAACCCATCTGGCATTGGCAGGTAGTATTATCAATTTGATATTGTCCCCCTTCACCACAGGATGTAGCAACAGGACTCACTCCACCAAATGGACGGCCAGTCACCAACCAACTACTGCATCTTGGTAATTAAAATTATTGTCTGACAGATCTTCGCTTCTTCAGAAGCCAGGGCTCTGCTGTATGCCAGCCCACTTGGAGTTTATTGGTCCACGGACGACTTGGGTACTTCTCATCACACCAGGCAGCGGCCAAGTTGTGGCCTGAGGCACAAACCGTCTGCCTGAGCCGCGAGCGACGCATTCAGTCGCCTCGCCTGTGACGCGACGCGCGACCTGTGGACCCACATCACTTTACACCGGCTGCGGTAGCATCTTCTGCCGGCTGAGCTAAGGCAGCAAGCAAGCACTGGCAGGTAGCTCCCTCCTGCAAGTCTCACCTCGCCCGCGTCTGCGTCCTCGTCCTCGTCGACTGCAATCTTTCCTTTGCGACGGTCTCCTTTCCGACACCATCGCAGCACTGCCTGCTGCCCCATCCATCTTCTGACTTCTGACACCTGCATCAATCGCGGCGGCTTCCGCAATCGCGTGCAGTCACAATGTCGGAGGCCATCAAGATCGACAACAAGCTCTTCCAAGAGCGCATCTCCCATTTCGTCAATGCCTGGAAGGCCGACAAGCGATCTGGAGATGCTCTCTTTGGGGGCGCCTCCTCCATCCTCATCATGATGGGCAAGATGGAGGAGGCCCAAGGCTTCCAAAAGAACAATGCCATGCACGTACGTCCTGTCCCCTCGTCCCCCCGCCCCTCTTGCCCCCCCCCCAAACCACCCGCTGGATTTTGTCAAGCTAACTGCCGCACTTCTTGCAGTTCTGGCTGCTAGGCTACGAGTTCCCCACAACCCTGATGCTCTTCACCCCCGAGACTGTGTATATCCTGACCACCCAGAAGAAAGGTGCGACACTCCCGCGAGCCATGATGCGACGGAGTGGACCCAGCGAGACCTGACCATAGTTAATAGCCAAATACCTCGACCAGATCAAGGGCGACAAGTTCCCCGTCGAGGTTCTCGTGAGGGGCAAGGATGCCGAGGATAACAAGAAGCTCTTTGTCAAGGTCGCGGAGATCATCAAGAAGGCTGGCGTGAGTCCTGGCCCACCTAGAACCAGTCACCCGCTTCATCTGCTGACGGTAGCAATTTCACAGAATAAGGTTGGCGTCATCTCCAAGGATGCCTCCCGAGGGCCCTTCGTCGACGAGTGGAAGGCGGTATTTGCCGAGGACTGCAAGGACATGGAAGAGGTCGACATCACCTCTGCCCTGTCTACGGCGGCCTTCTCAACCAAGGATGAGATCGAGCTTCGTGCCGTCAGGAACTCGTCCAAGGCCTGCGTCGCCTTGATGCATTCCTACTTCCTCGATGAGATGTCCACAATCCTCGACCAGGAGAAGAAGGTCAAACATCGTGTTCTGGCCGACAAGGTGGATAGCAAGCTTGACGACGAGAAGTTCTGGAAGTCCGTCAAGCTGCCGTCCGGAAAGCTTGCGTCAGACTTCGATTCAACTCAGCTTGACTGGACCATTGGCCCTGTCGTATACAGCGGTGGAAAGTTCGACCTCAAGATGCAGGCCGAGTCCAGCGAGGAAAACCTCCACCCTGGCGTCATTGTTGCCGGCATGGGTCTGAGGTATAGGTCCTACTGTTCCAGCATTGCCCGGACGTACATGGTGGACCCAAACAAGACACAGGAGTCCAACTACAAGTTCCTGCTCACGGTCCACAACATGATCCTGAAGGAGATCCGAGACGGAGCAGTGGCGAAGGATGTCTACAACAAGGCCCTCAGCTACGTCAGAAGCAAGAAGCCCGAGCTTGAGAAGCACTTTGTGAAGAATGTCGGATACGGCATCGGCCTTGAGAACAAGGATCCGACCCTGGTCCTGAACGGCAAGAACAATCGCGCTCTGAAGGACGGCATGACGCTCTGCGTTTCCACCGGCTTCCAAGACCTCGAGAACCCCCAGCCGCAGGACAAGAACAGCAAGATCTACTCGCTGATTGTGACGGACACAATCCGAGTTACTGCCGATGGCACGGTCAATTTCACTGGCGAGGCTGCTGCTGATCCCGACTCGACATCTTTCTTCTTTAAGGACGACGAGGAACAGCAGCCGGTACCGAAGAAGGAGAAAAAGGACTCGCGCGTCGGCGCCGTTGCTGCCAAGAACATCACAAGCTCTCGTCTGCGCTCTGGCCGCGGCCACGACAAAGACGAAGAGGCTGAGAACAGGCGCAAGGAGCACCAAAAGGAACTGGCAGCCAAGAAGCAGAAGGAGGGCCTGGCACGCTTCGCCGAGTCCACAACTGACCCCAACGGCGGCGAGGCCAAGAAGTTCAAGCGCTTCGAGTCGTACAAGCGTGACAACCAGTTCCCGGCCAAGGTCCGCGACATGGGGATTGTTGTCGACCAGAAGAACTCGACCGTCGTGCTTCCTGTGATGGGTCGCCCAGTTCCATTCCACATCCAGACCATCAAAAACGCGAGCAAGAGCGACGAGGGCGAGTGGTCTTTCCTCCGCATCAACTTCCTGTCGCCTGGCCAAGGAGTCGGCCGGAAAGATGACCAGCCTTTTGAGGATGCGTCCGCTCATTTCGTGCGAAGCCTTACTTTCCGTTCGACGGACGGAGACCGATACACCGAGATAGCCAACCAGATCTCCAACATGAAGCGAGACCTGACCAAGAAGGAGCAGGAGAAGAAAGACATGGAAGATGTTGTCGAGCAGGACAAGCTCGTCGAGATTAGAAGTAGGCCCACCATTCCTGCCAGAGCTGATGCGTGAATATGTGCTAACCCTAACCTCCTCCAGACCGTCGCCCGGCCGTCTTGGATAATGTCTTCTTGCGACCGGCGATGGAGGGCAAGCGTGTTCCTGGCAAGGTCGAGATACACCAGAACGGTATCCGGTACCAGTCTCCGCTCAACCCCCACCAGAGAGTCGACATCCTCTTCTCCAACGTCCGCCACCTGTTCTTCCAGCCCTGCGAGCACGAGCTTATCGTTATTATCCATATCTATCTCAAGGATCCGATCATTGTTGGCAACAAGAAGAAGACGAGGGATGTCCAGTTCTACCGCGAGGCTACGGACATTCAATTCGACGAGACCGGCAACCGCAAGCGCAAGTACCGATACGGTGACGAGGACGAGTTCGAGGCAGAGCAGGAGGAGCGCCGACGACGTGCAGAGCTGGACCGCCTGTTCAAGGGCTTCGCCGAGAAGATTGCCGAGGCGGGCCGGAACGAGGGTATCGAGGTCGACATGCCCATAAGGGATCTTGGATTCCACGGTGTCCCTTTCCGCAGCAACGTCTACATCCAGCCAACCACAGAGTGCCTGATCCAGCTCACGGAGCCGCCATTCATGGTGATCACCTTGGAGGACATTGAGGTGGCACATCTTGAGAGAGTTCAATTCGGCCTGAAGAACTTTGATCTTGTCTTCGTCTTCAAAGACTTTACAAGACAGCCGTACCACATCAACACGATCCCGGTGGAGTCGCTGGAGGACGTCAAGGATTTCCTCGATTCGTCCGATATTGCGTTCACGGAGGGTCCATTGAACTTGAACTGGCCAACCATCATGAAGACGGTTACTGCTGACACCCACCAATTCTTCGCGGACGGTGGCTGGTCGTTCCTTGCCAACGACAGCGACGATGAGAACGGCGAGGACGAGGAAGAGCAGGAGAGCAACTTCGAGATCAGCGAGAGTGAACTTGAGGACGCTTCCGAATCCAGCGAAGAGGACTCGGACTTCGACTCCAACGCGTCAGCCGAGGCCAGCGATGAGGACGCCAGCGAGGAGGATGAGGGCGAAGACTGGGATGAATTGGAGCGCAAGGCCAAGAAGAGGGACCGCGAAAACGCTGCTGAGGAGGATGACTCGCGCGGCAAGAAGGCAAAGAAGCAGAGGCATTAAGCTGACGGGGCTGGTGTTGACAAAGCAGTGCGGCCCACAGGACGTTCAGGGTGATAACGACCGGCGTGGTCTCACTGCCCCTGAGAGTGGTGTTCAGAGGCTGATACCGATTGCTTTAATCGAGATGGGGGCACGGGACAGTCATTTTCGAGTGTAGGACTACGGGAAAGCTCACCTGCGACTTGGCGGGATTTCAAAGAGCATGTTACTGTGTGTGCATTGTAACTTGAGAACGCCTTGGATTTATGTACACCAAAATGGGGCGGGGATAAACGATTGAGGAGGAAAGAACAACAGCCAATGCCACAGTGTTCTCCAGCAGAGCATAGCCTAATTCTTGAATGATAGCTGACGAATTAGCACCTGTAGTGTGACTTGTTTGACGCCAGGCGAGTGAATGGTTATTGTGGGTGCGGTCTTGTACATGGCCATACCCGTGCAAAGTGGTGAGCTATTCCGGGAGTGTACTTGATGAACATAGGGGTGTCCTCTCTTCATCATACAGTGCCGAGGTCTGTAGAGATAAAGGGACTTGGCTGAGCATGGCTTCGTCATGGCTTCCAGCTGGTGGTGAACCTCACTAGAGCAATGGCAGGAGCGTTTCATAAGCAGTTCACCTGACTGGGTTCAATGTTGTCAACAAAGATGATTAGTCTGTCCCGTCTCGATGGAGAATGTTCACGATTTTTTCTCTTCTTCATTTGGTGCTTTCACTCGAGATCCTTCGTTCATACACCAGCTGCCAGTGCGGATTTCTTTCATACTCTAACCACCCACTTTATTCATTGGCTTCCGCCTGCAGCTCCAGCCAAAATGAAGCCATCTACTATTCTCCCCATTGCTGTGCTCGCCACTTCTCCATCCTCGCATCAACTCATCAAGGCTCACACTCTTTCCAGCTTGACAACAGAGCACAGCCTCTCCACACGCCCATCCGTTCCGGTGAATTCAGCTTCTAGCCTTCTTGGAAGAGCGCATGAATCCTCTTCTCGTCGGCGTGTCTTGTACCACCCACTCCCCAGTCCGCCAGGAACACATGATACCTCTTCCCACCAATCCGTTGTGGACCATACTCTCCCAAGCCTCTCATCAGCACACAACTCTACACAGCCAGTCACCACGACCATTGCCGCCATTGACGTCAGTCCAAGTGCGGAACAAGGCGTGCGCCATGGCTATCATGACGACTCGAAATGCTGTCACAAGGAGACCCGCTGGCACACGACCACCAGGCTCGTTGTGATTCCGCCGCCAACCACAGTTGTGGATTACGGTGGCAAGACTCATACGGTCACGATTGATAGAGTTAAGACAGTTACCGAACTCAAGCACCACGCATGCGCCGCTTCTGTCAAGGAAACCAGCCCGACAGTATTGAAGGCTACTCGCGAACCAGTTCGACATACCCGGTCCATTTTGCATTATATGAGCAAGAAGCCAAGCCCAACACCGGATGGTCAGCCGGAAGATAAGGGAAG
Organism: Diaporthe aspalathi; assembly: GCA_001447215.1. Classification (NCBI taxonomy): domain Eukaryota; kingdom Fungi; phylum Ascomycota; class Sordariomycetes; order Diaporthales; family Diaporthaceae; genus Diaporthe; species Diaporthe aspalathi. The sequence goes on from LJJS01000403.1 coordinate 108,312, forward strand.
GCATCGCAAGCCTACATACGCAGTAACAGTATTTGGGCCGGAGACAACTTGCCCAGCAGGTTTCACATGCCAGCCTGATGGAGACTACGAAGAGGCCAAGCTAGCCATCCACCAAGACAATGCCGCCTGGCCTCCCCCTCCTGGTTGCACCAACCAATGTGTTGGTGGCCGAGGATGCTGGACCGAGTGTGGGAAGCCGCATTCGAACAAGCCATCGCGTATCTGCCAAGAGGGATATTCGTGCCAGAGGGAAAAGAACTCAGCCCCATATCCGCGACCTCCAAAACAGCAGCCACCTCACGAACAGCAACCACCACCCAAGCAGCCGCCAGCACCATCTGCCTCATATCCCAAACATCCCCCAGTAGTTCCTACACTTGTTCCACCTCCTTTCAGGCCGCCGCCGGTAGACCAACCACCGCCTGCGTTGCTGCCAACATCTGGTCTACGTCCAAGTACGCCGCCCTCTGCTGTGCCCATTCCCCCTGTGGCCTCTCCGGGTGTTGGACAGCCTCCAATGGCGCCATCAAATGTAGCTTCCCAACCACCCACCGCTTTGGAGCACCCACCAGCACATTTGGAGCCTACTACAGAGGGCCCTCCAGCGCCTAGCCATCCAGAGACCGTTACACACGCTGGTGCCGAACTTTCCATGCCGGCTGCCTTCATGGCCATGGTAATCGCTGGTGGATTTGGTGGGCTTGTGATGGTCTGAAGTTGCACCACTGATAGACCCTTAAGGGTTCTCCAATCTGGGTGCATCACGGCATAAAGGATTTTCTTTTCGTTTTCTTAATTTCTTATGAAGGGCCGCGGAACATTACACGAGACGCGCGGCCTATTCCGGTCAGCTTCACACAGCAAGAAAGGTACCTTCCGCGGAACAAAAGTATGCATATTGGAATGAGAGACGGCAACGAATTTTGGGATTGCACACTGGCAGCCCTGAGCGTGTGTTGTAGCGTTATAAAAGTTTATCTCCACGACATGGGAGCAAGCGACAAAGTATATTGAATAGTAATTGCTTGAATGGAAGGCGGGTAGTTGGACCCATATGGACCACGCTCTCCTTAAATTGACAATTGACAACCGGATCTATCTATGCGGTGACATGGTGCCTGGGAGGGATAAAACGCCGCATCACACCTAACGAAATGAACGTACATAGCAACTTACCGAGGAGCTCATGTTCTCAGGCCAGAATCTCAGTTGTCTGCCCAGCTCGTTGCTGATGGATCCCACGAAAGAGTTGTCATGTCAGAGACACTCGTTCTCAGCGGACAGATTCACATGTGAAGTAGCATGCTGCCAAGTTGACCAACCCGAGTGGAGGGCCGAGTGGAGTGAGACGTGAAGCACGGGTTCCCGGGCGCGTTTCGGCCCCGCACGGCCGGCCCTCGGAGACAAGCTCGGAGGAGGACCAGGTGGAATCCACGAGCCTGGCCCACCACCTCGGACATCCGAAGCACTGGTCGGCAGCGGCCGAGCTGCTGCCCCCCCCCCCGTACACCGCGGTTGCCAAACACCTTCTTTGGTCACGCCGGACAGGTAGATGCTTGTGCTGGCATGACGTTTTTGTTACTGTAGGGGGCCAAGAGGCTTGGGCCGAGGGTGTATTATTTATAGTCGGAACTGCGCTCTAGGGTCCTGTAGCTTTGAGGTGGCCATCTGAATATTGTCAACACCCGGACGCCTATTCAGAAGAAGTAAAATAAGAATAAGAGAGAGACGTAAAAACAGCAACAAACATGCAAGAGAACGTGGCAAAGCTCTACCCAAACCCGGAGACGTCCGCCAAGGTTCTGGAGTGTAAGTGCCCGGCCCCCCTGCCGTCCCATTTTCGCGGTGCCTGACGAGGGGACCCAGATTCCATCTCCAAGTCGACACCCCTGCCGGACTGGCTGCTCAAGTACCACGAGTGGGCGTGCAACAACACGGCGCTCCCCAGGTTCCTGATCAGCACCCACGAGGCACAGGCGCTGGTCTTCCTGACGAGGCTGGTGGGCGCCAAGCGAGGTGAGTCCGTCCGCCTGGGCAGTCCTCCCCCCTTCGCAATTGTTATTTGCCACTTTTGGCTGACCGCTAGGCGGCCCCCCGGTAGTCCTCGAGGTGGGAGTCTACGTGGGCTTCAGCGCCATGGCCTGGTCGCACGGCGTGGGCAAGGGCGGGAAGGTCCTGGGGCTGGAGCTCAGCGAGGAGTACGCGCACATGGCCGGTAAGGCGTTCAAGGATAACGGCGTCGAGAACGTCGATATCAAGATCGGCGACGCAGTGGAATCGTATGTGTAGCCACTTGTCACCACCCCCCGGTCCCCAAAAACACCAAAAACAGACATCGCTTTTTACTTTGTTCCTTGTTGCTGACGATCAGCCTCCAGCCTCGCGGCCCTAGAGCCATCAGAGCCGTTTGACCTGGTCTTCCTCGACGCCAACAAGGAGGCGTACCCAAAATATCTGGACCTGATCCTCTCGAAGTCGAGGCCGGGGAGCCCGGGGCGCCTGCTCAAGGCCGGCGGCCTCATCGTGGCGGACAACGTGCTGCAGCAGGCGACCGTCGCCGACGCTACGACGGGGAACCCCAACTACGTCGAGGGCCTGGAGGTCTTCGGCGAGAAGCGCGTCCTGGAGCTCAACGCGGCGCTGCACCAGTTCAACGGCGATCTCCTGGCCTCGCCGCGCCTCGAGGCGTTCCTGGTGCCGCTGTTCGACGGGCTGGGCCTGGCCCGGTTGCTTGACTGAGCACCCGTGGGATATCGAGAGTGAGCAGAGCTGGACCCGGAGGCAAAGGGTGACTCGTGAGGAGGACCTACGTCCCAATCAAGAAGAGTCACTCGCATCACAACTTCGATTTCCTGCCGTTCTCAGTACACACTAGACTTTTTGGTTCATGATTGTTTAGTATTAGGCTTTGCTAGACGCGGGTATTCGAAATACAGAGTCGAGTTCACAATTTCTTTTCCTCAACACCGGGTGCCTCAGCATCGTATTCCCACTCATCTATGAATTCCTGCAGAGACTGGCCCTGGGTAATGGGGACTTCGTCCTCCCCGGCTCGGGGGCCCGGACTTTCCGGGGAGGAATCCAGCGGCGGCCGACCGATGATAATATATGAGTGCTCGCCGTTCGACGGGAGTGGGGACGTGGCGTTGCCTTCGGCAGAGCCTTTGAGTGGGAAAATAGCCTCGAGTTTTATGAGAGCAGGCGGAGATGGGCTTGGACTGCCGGAACCTCGGCTCGAGGCGACGGGGAGGATCGTGACGTGCCACTTGGGGGGTGACGCGTGGGTCTCTGCAGCAATTTCTCCTTCTAAGCGCTCGTCTCCAATTCTCTGCGGCCAATTCCTTGCGTTATCCTGGTGTCGGTGGGACTTTGGGACTCTGGGACGAGTAGGCGAACCCTGCGGTGGCTCTTGCGCAGGTTTTCGGCGTCTTCCTGGCTGCTCGTGTCCCAGGTTATCGGTAATGTGTTGCGGCCAAGATGTTTCCGTTGACACTTCCAGTGGCGACTCCTGACCACTGTGTGCAATCATACTGGTAGTCTTTTGTTGCAGAGACGGGCGCTGTAGTCTTCTGGGCGAATTTGGGGCGGAGAGCAGCTGAGAAAAGGGGATTTGGGCCGGCAAGCCATGGTGGCCCTCATCAGTCGATAAAAGACTACTCCTGTTGCTTGGTGGTTCTCCAATACGGGCAGCAACAGATGATGCTGACGCATTGTCAAGAACACACACGTCGGTATCCGTTGTTTCACCCTTCTCCACCACGGCATCGAGGCTGACTGCAAGAGATCCCGGCGAGAAGGGTTCTTGGATCGAGGATGCTGGGCTCTGGCTCTGGCTCTGGCTGTCCTCACTCTCGTCGAGTTTCACAGTCTTCCTTCCTCTGATCAAGCTACGGCTCACATGTTGACGGGTTGCTCCAGTAGGATTGGAATCCGACCTTGTTCGTACAATGATACATTGTCCCGGTAGATGGCGTGCCTTATCCTCGGCGATCTCTCCGGCGACCTCAATTGCCTGTCGAAGGAGCTCGTCTAGGCGTTCGTACCTGTCAGAGGCAACATCCGCGCGATCGGGGTATGGCTTGCTCATTTTGAACTTTGTTACAAGGATTGTAGATGGGGGATGTTAGGTGTTTAGGTGCTTTGGGTTTTGGTAAAGTCGCGCGTGTGTGGGTGCGGATGAGCGTGCATCGATCGTGGTACCAAAGTCATACAAAGATAGTGATGTCCACCCTCCAGAAGGACGAGGCCGGCACGGCTATCCAGACGGAACGACATGCACATTTCTTTTATTTCCGAAAGGTGTTGCCCGATCAGTGGCCGAGGGCAGCTGGATTGCACCTTCCTCGCCATTTCCGAGGATATTGGCAAGCTTGATTTGGTCCATTGTCAGCTGTCCATCGCCTCCCAATCACACGCTACTGCGAACTGGCCCGAATCATCCAGGGTGATATCCCAAATGGGTTGAGACAATGAGACCACTCCACCGTGTCTGACGGCGCTCCTGCCTCGGAGCCCGGTCACGCGACCGTCGCCAGCGAGTACTACTTTCCCGGGGACGCTCTCATCGCCAGCCACATTATCGAATTGTCGAGCAGCAATGACGTGCATGCCAGGGGCCGACACGGCGTCGTCGACAACCACGTCAATCCTAGAGCCGGCAGGCCTGTCGTACTCGGAAACACCCTTCACTTGGACCAGCCAGTCACGTAATTCGGCGGCGAGCCCACCGGCGACGTACTTGGCGCCACGGCGCTGGGGGGAGAAGGCTTCAGGGAGTGGTCGCTGCTGTGTTTCCCCGGTGACTTCGGCTGTCTTGAAGCGCGGTGCATTGTGGAATGTCGGGTGCCTCGGGACTTGTTCAACTACCATCTGGGGCGACTGCGGCCGGGATTCAGCCGCGAGCCCTTCATTTTCGAAGGACGACTGGACGGTGATCCTGTCATCAAAGATGGGCGTGCTCGAGACCTCTGGCTCCTCGTCGTCCCCCATTGTTACATCGACTTGGTCCGTGTCAGGACTCGCATCTATGTCTGGGGACAAGGAGACCCGCCGGCGCTTTGCTGGCCTGCTCGCCTGGAAAAGGCGGGACGGAGACCTCGATGTCGAGGGTGAGTCGACCTCTATGGACTCGTCTAGCGGGGCGCGGTGCTCGACAATATCCTCGGGTGCATCTGGAGAGATGGGTGAGGTGTCGATCACGTCGCTCAGGGGCTCATACTGCGTGGGCCGAGGCCTGGCCGATGACGGCACCGGCGTTGAGAAGGGCGGTGGTTGCCGTTGCGAGACTGGCCTAGGCGTTGCCGAAGTGTTGAACCGCGGAGTAGACGCGAATTGGCGTGGGCCATTCTGCAGAGACAGGGGCACTTGGCCCGCTGTCTGAGGCGGTGGTTGGCCCTTCTTGGCGGGCAAGAAGCGTGATTGGGCTGGTGTCTGAGTGTTATTGAAGTGAGCCAATATTCGTTTTGTGCACGTTTCCTCCTGTGGATAAGACTCACCGACGGCGGTGGTGCCATTGTCTTCGCCAATGCTTCGGCTCTGCCTTGCTGTGCAGGTGCTTGCTAAGTCCGTGTCAGGCCCTCTTGAGAGTGAGATACGATGGAGCACCTCATCAAGGGCGGAATCCAAATTGGTCATGTCGTCCTGAGCAGGGCCGCTTGGACGACAACAGAGACTTTATTTCGGATGGGGCTGCAGTGGCCTGCAACTCCTCGTTCTCCCTCGTTCTCCAATGCCAGATAGATGGTTGCGAGGTCCATATTTGAAACGGAATTTACGGACGTACTGGCATGATCAAGTGCGTTCAACGGGTGAGTTAAGGGGGCGGGATGAAGTGCTGAAGTCGTACGGAGTACAGTAGCACTGATGGCTTTGCTTAATCAGCAGCCCGCCTCTCCTCATCCCCCATCACCCTGCTCGGGTACGCCCAAACCAACCTCGCCTAGTCAATGTGTCTGGAAAACCCCCACGCTGGTTTTGAAAAGTTTAGACTACACACAGTCTCTAAAGATTTGCGATACAACTACATGTAGATCCTAACTGGTTGCGGCTTGTCGATGCTGTACATTCATGCTACGAGGGTTTGGGAAAGGCCCTCGATGGGCCATTGCGGACTGAAGATTCCCTTTGATAGAAAATAGTTGTCTGTTTGGATTGATTGAGAAGAAGTGTTTCAGGGGACACTCGGGCGATGAGCATGGACAGGTGTATTCGATACTTGCCGTGGCAACACCCTGACAGACAACCGATCCAGGAGGAAACTCCCGGGCGGATCTCGGGACGGGTTTGAGGCCAAAGCCCTTGTGCGAAATCATTTGCCTTGCGATTTATGCTCGGTTTCCTGTAAACATCAGTTCTTTTGTGCAAGACTGGCATGTTTCACTTTTTGAGGTCCAATAGACCTCATCGCTTCGCGTTTGCCCTCTACCTCAACTCCGCTCAACTCCAATCTGCAAGTGCTGTAAAGCTAAACGCCTGATTTCGATAACAAAACACCCTACGCCTCTTCGGGCACACCTGAGAAGAGCCCAAATCGCATTCGGTGGCTCTGCGTGGCGCTTGTCAGCATTGTACACCACAAGTAAGACGTCAGCTCCAGAGAGAACTTACAAATGGCAGCTTCGGGATGACAACCGCGAGGACTGCGAGGAAGTTGATGGTGAAGTATGCCAAATCGTAATGCGTGTAGTGCGTGCTGAGGAGGAACAGCACGATGGGGACGCTGAGCAAAAACTTCTTGGCTGGTGTGTACTGGGCGCCGTCGTCGATTTGTTCCCACATGTTCAAGTTGTCGTATGCGCCGGCGTTAAATTCAAATGGCACTCCTCGGACGTAGTGGAACATGAGGTATGATCCAGCCATGTACGAGATGTTCGTCAGGGTCCACGATGTCTCCTGCGACACGCCGGGCATGATGTCGTAGAAGATCTTGAGGCACATGATGAGGATGAGGTGAATTGTCCATGCTCCTATTCCGGTGGTGTACCGAGTCAATTGTCAGCCGTCATGGCCACGAAGCCCGAGGTTCCCCGCCGCCTCCTGTGTTCGGCCCAGCACACACTCACCTTTGGCGTTGACCCAGTTCGCGTTCCCGTTGGGAAGTGCCGCACGATCACTGAGCTGCTCAACGGTCTCAGGGGGCTCGTGGTAGACTTGAAGGATACTACTAGACCTTCTCCTACGGGCCGTGTTTGTTTCCGCCATTTTGTACACACTCCCCCGACGCGGTGGATTGGTCCCCGTGTCGTAGGAGACGGTCCGCTGGAGGAGGATTGGGGAAGACAGCTTGCCGGTGTTGTCGGGAATTGTGGGAAGTTGCTGGATTGTCCGGCCGAGAGGTCGGACAGGCGGTTTGGACAGCGCGAGCAGTTCTGATGGGACGTGGAGGCCAAGCCGAGGGTGGATGGGTTCGCGTTGGTCGGGCGTAAGGGCTGTGGCTACCGCAGGGGATCGAGCTGGAGCTGGTTGTGTTTGCACGGAGCTTCGGCTAGGAGTGATTCCCGAGCGGTGGGACACAAGAACCAATTGGTTGCCGGAGCTGTGGAATGATATCGGTTTAAGAAAGATGGCTACTGAGAAGAAGCCGAGGTCAGCGAATTGCCGTCGTGCTTAAAGAGGCAGGTGAGCTGAACCGAGAAGAGGGCTGCTGTCTCGATATGCTGAAGGAGGCAGTCTTGCTTGGGAACACCGGGACCGAGCTGGACTGCGGACTATTGGCTGCTCCAAGACCTGAGGCGCAGCTCTCGTTGTGCGCGTCGGGGCGTGTGTTGTGCGGGCGGCTCGTCACAGAACACAGGCGAAGATCCGTGTGTCCCGACGAGGGTTGTGGGCGAGACGCCTCGTGACACCCAGCAGAGCAGCACCCTTGCGGCACAGCAGGAAATGGAGGGCGGGCGAGGAGCAGTAAGACCTACACAATAGCGATGGACGAGAAGAGAAATTGGAAAACAGCCGTGATGATGGCAGCAAGCAGCAGCAGCAGCAGCAGAAGAAGAAGTAGCGTAACAGATTGCTGAGCAGATATGCGTGTGGCTGCGGCGGGCTGGGCGGGCTGGGCGGGCTTGATCTGTCCCTCGTGAGAATGGAGGGAGTGAGAGAGAGACACAGACAGACAGACAGACAGACAGAAGAAGCCACAGAGTCGGCGGTGGGATGCGTGGGATGCGTGGGAGAGTGGGCGGACGGATGGATCCGATTGATGATAGAATATGGCCAACCTTTGAGCAAATGCAGGGCAGGGCAGGGCAGGGCAGAGGAAAAAGGGTCCCCGTTGGAGTTTCTCTCAATTGTCTAGACCTGACCTTGACCTGCCTGCCTTGGCCAGGTTATGCTGTGCTGTGCTGTTGCTTGTCTTGTCGGTTGGCTGGCCTCGTGCTAGGCTGGTACGGCCGGGCCCAGTCCTAGCCGCAGTCCCGGGCCAGTCCCAATCCAGGCTCGCCTCCCCCCTCCCCAAATGACGGGGCCCAGCACTGAGCAGCGCAGGGCCCGACACGCTGGTTGTCGCCTCCTTTTTTGCGGAGCCGGTTTCCCTTTGATGGATGTTACGCTGCAGGTCTGGTGGTACTTTCACACCACCAGTCCAAAGTGTACGGGGCCAGGTCACTGTGAACCTGCCCACTAATAACCCTGACGAGACGGCCGGGCCCTTCGCTGGCGCTGGACGGAGCTTGAGCTGGCCTGGTCATTCACTAAAAAGGCTTGCACTCGAAAGGAGGAAACGAAAACGGATCTCGGCAGGCAAATCCAGACTGCGCACACGCCACTCAATCAACAGCTTGCTCCGTCTCTGCTTGACCCAGCGGCGACAATACAATTTTGACCTTGCTGCCCTGCTTCTCGCTTGTGGCATTTGTTAACTTCACCAAGACCACAGCAGACCCAGGCACGGTGCACTCGAGACCCTCGACGTGTTCGCCCCCAAAATCACAGGGAGCTGTGCTGGGGCACGCGACTCGCAAAAACTCGCAATCCAGACACGCACCTGAAGATTTTGGGCCGACTCTGCCGTCAAGAGTCGTACGTGCCGCACCGCATCGCCTTACTATCAGGGCAGCCATCGCGACACCCTTGCGCGCCCGAGCCACTCTGAGCCCGACTCACCTTTCGACGTCAGCCCATACGGGCCATACTACCTGGCTCTCATCGCCACTCAACAGACAGCATCGTAGCTCACCCCAACCGACGGGCAGACCATGGTCTGTTGGTTTCTGACATCTTACCTTCAACTGGGCTAAAGTCGGCCAGTTCGCAATCCATCATGACAGATCAAGCGGTGGATGGTGCTGCCGTCGCGGTACCGCCCACCGAAAGCGCCCCAGCCGTGGTGAACTCACCATCGCCTGCCGCTGATGAGAGTCACAAACGGCCCGCTGACGACAACGACGCTGTCTCTCCTCGCAAGAAGGCCAGGAATGACCAGTCAGAGGGAGAGCTATCCGATGGCGTTGACGAGGGCGAGGTCAACTCTGACGCAGACTCAAAAGCAAGCGCTTCAACCAAGCAGGCCGTGCAGACCTGGAACAGTGGTGTCACCACCCAGCTTCGCACCTCCTTTGGACCTTCCTCGTCCAAACCGAATGCTACTAAACCCCCGCCCAAGCCTACACCTGCTCCTGCGGACGCGCCTCCTTTCTCACCCAACCAACTGTCCCCGGAAGCCCGCAAGGAGCTAGTTGCCGCTGTCCAAGCCGGCACTTCCAGGAAACTCCAGCCAGTTGAGGAGCACGGGCGATCTTGGATGAGGCCTACGTTCAAACCAAACTTCAAGGGACAGTCTTGGGACGCCATATTTCAATCCATGTTCGATCAGTGGTACGTCCATCCGTCCTGCCTATTGGGTGCTCTGTATCTGGAAGGTAGGCTATATTGACAAGTTGGGCAGGTCTGCGGATTTTCTCAGTCGGAACCACGGGCATGTTGCTGAAGTTGGACTCGACCCCAGGTTCTTAAGGAAGGTTTATCTCCAAACACTTGAGGAAGCAGCGCCTGGCGTGCACCCAGACCTGGTCTCATACTCTGACGGCCAACTGAGCCGAGCCTCTAAACGTAGCGCTGTGAGACAGGTTGCGAAAGGGTGGGTAAAGGATGAATCCTTGCCCAAAGAAGGAAAACGTGCGAAGAGAGAGGCCAAGGAACGAGCCAAGGCAAGAATTGAGCAGGAAAGCAAACGTCCATCAGAGGACCCGAAGCCGCCGTCTACGCGATTGACGAGAAGTTCTGCCAGGAAGAAGGAAACACAAGACAGGGACGAAGGCGAATCGGAGAGCTCTGCTGGCCGGAAATCTTCTGCAGTATCTTCCTCCGCACCCTCCCTCCCTGAAGCTCTCCTGGCTCCGTCCTCAGAGACTCCTGGTGCCCAACAATCTGCCGCCGCCGTCGGAGAGGATGTTCCAATGGGTCACGGCGACGGTGGTGGTGAGAACGACAAGGACTGGCAGCCCAGTGACTTGCGTTCAGACCAGGCGAAGGCCGGAATTGAGAAATCTTCTTTCCCAACAGAATCCGCGCTCGAGCAGCGTCATCGCTACTTTCCAGGTGTCCCAGACGATGCCGTCTTCTGCCTTACTTGCGCCTCCTACGGCCACGACACCCCAGACTGTCCAGAGACAACCTGCAGGTTCTGCCAGCAAGGCCACTTCTCCTACTCGTGTCCATCTCGACAGAGATGTACAAAGTGCAAGCAGCTTGGCCATAGCAAAGCATCATGCAAAGAGAAACTTGCTCTGGCTGCAGGCGAAGGGTTTATGGAATGTGCATTCTGCGAAGCCCAAGATCACCAGGAGGAGCAATGTCCTGAAATCTGGGAAACCTATCGACCCCAGGTGGGCCAGATCAAGCAGGTCAAATCCGTTCCCACATTCTGCTACTGTTGCGGAGCAGAAGGCCACTTTGGCACAGACTGCGGTCTTGCCGATCCAAGTATGCCTCCAAGCGCGACGTGGAGCAACGCGGGGGCATCTCTGTACGTCGATCCCACGAGTTCAGACGAAGCCATCGCGTTCCAGAACCCCATGCCGCAAGCCCAAACGATCTCGGCGCCTGTTATTCCGGGCCGAAGCATCAAGCCGCAGTCACATATCATATTCGAGGACAGTGGTGATGAGGACAACGGCAGCCAAGGATTCCTCAGAGCACCTGCTACGGGACCACGGCGCCCAGGTCAGATTCAGATAACGTCGAACATCAACTTTGGAGGCTCGGCCGGTCCTTCGGCTCAGAATGGTGGCGGTGTTCAGCAGGACGCAACAAATTCGAAGCAGCGGCGAAAGCAGCGTGGGGCCAACGGGCCTCCATCCTCTCTACCTCCCAAACCCCAGGTCGCACCGCCTGCTCCAGCCCCGCAAGCCTCTAGAAGGGGCAAGAAGGGCAACAAGAAGAGCGGAAAGACCCCTCAGCAGCAGCAACAGCCCCCATTGCCGCCCGGACCACCGCCTGGTCGGAACGGATGGCGACCGCCGGAATTACAGTCACGAGGTGGTAATGGCAGTAGCACACGGGGGCGTGGGTGGTTCAGCAGCCTGAGCAGAGGCGGTGGCGGTCGTCGCGGCGGTGGACGTAACTGAATGGATCTTGACGCACGCGTAAACGGTGCAAGCCACAGAGCAACCAAAGTAGACATCGACGGAATGCCATGTGCTGTCGTCTACTTCTCTGTGAGTTCTCCTGTGAGGACGCAACATCCGGTAGTCACAGACGGCCAGCCCCTGTCGAGATCCAGTGCAGCTGTGGGACAGGAACAGGCATGACATCTTGCCAACATGGTTGTTCGGATCCAGAACAGTGCAATTGTTACAAACATGATTTCGATGATCCCAATCGTGACCAGACTATCCTTTAAACTTGCACAGGACACTTCAACTCTTCGTTCTCCATGAGGACGGAGGACAGTAGATAGCCAAGCCTGGGCTGATCTAAAATGGTGAACCTCCACATTTTCCCCACACCGTGGGCCTCCCAGTCGTGACCTGAGCTTAAATCAACGACGTCCTCTGAACATTGGATAATGCCCCCGTCCCACTCAAGGTTGGAGCGCCAGTACCCCCCACCACGACGCAAATCCTGCTATGCTTGTGTGAAAGCAAAACGAAGATGCGATCAGAAGCAGCCGGCTTGCACGCGATGCGCTCAGAGGAGGGTTACCTGTCACTACACATCCCGGCCAGACCAGCCCGGGCCGGCCACGACAGACCCGTCGCCAGCGACGCCGAGAGCCTCCGAGTCGGATTTATTGCCTGATGATTCTGGGTTGGATGTTATTCTCATGGACCCAATTGTGTCGCCATGCCACTCTCAGCCTACACAGCATCATCCACGGGACAGCCAGACATCGCCATGCCTGCACCGCCCGGAATTACTTTGGACACCAACCACTGCTTTTGATCAGTTCAATCAAGTTGTCAACCCCTCGAGGCCGGGGCTGGTTCTAGCTGACAGTGACATCCTCCAAGATGGAGATGTGGATGCCAACCTTTTCTTCAACTTTCCAGATAGCACGCCGGCGGGGAAGGATATCGCGGCGAGGCCGTCTCTGGGACTTCCTGCTGCCCCGAGACTCGACCTGGCAGGTGTCCATGTCGTTCTGGAGACCAACTTTTCGTACGCCATGGACAGGATCAGAGCCGCCCCTTCAAATATGCTGCTGGAGAATCAGACTCCATGGTGTCATCCGCTGCTATACAAGGAAACCATGCCTCATGTGATGCAAGGTAAGGACTTCCAGCAGCTGGAATTAGTACCTACCCGAGCATACGCAACTCGAATGAGAAGCCGTGTGACGTTTCCGAGATTTCAATGGCTGACGAGCCTCAGAAGCCCTCTCCGCGTGCGCACTGCACGCATCAAAAAATGCGACAAACTCGCGCGTCATCATGCGATGCATAGAGGCCAAAGTGGACGACCTCCTGTCTTCCGCAGCACAGCCAGGATCCCTCGAAGCCCTCGCGCGCACCCAATCCCTGCTCCTCTACCAGACCATCCGCTTCTTCGACGGCGACGTGCTCGCCCGGTCCTCAGCCGACGCGACCTTTTGCGAGCTCGAGTCCTCGGTCCACGCCCTCCGCGGGCACGTATCGTGGGATGCCGCCGGCCCGCCGCCCGACACGCCCCCGCCCGCCGCCGCCGCCGACCCCGAAAGTTTGCCCCCGTTGGGACCCCCGCGGGGGTTCTGGAAGGGCTGGATATACCACGAGTCCGCGCGGCGCACGCTCCTCGCCGCCTCCTTCCTCGTGCACGTCTGGAGGATGCTCGCGGGCCGGCCGCTGGCCCGCCGCTGGGACGAGGAGGAGCTCGCGCGCCAGTGCTGGACGCTGTCGGCGCGCCTGTGGGGGGCCCGGGACGCGCTCGGCTTCGCGGGTGCTTGGCGGGGCGGGAGGCACCTTGTCGTGCGCAGGGGCACGATCCGGAGCACGATGATGGGCGCTGATGCGGGCGATGTGGAGGTCTTTGGCAAGATGCTGATGACTGCTGCCCTGGGCGTTGATGAGACGGAAGAGTGGTTGGCTTTATCGGGTGCGAGGTTGTGACGAGCCCTGGCTGTCCGAACCGAGACGGACACGCAGTTTGATGCAGTTCGGATGGAAACCTCGCTCCAGAGACTCAGACACAAGTCTCCTCGTAGATACGGTGCTTATTACATATATGCCACGTCGACTCGATATCCTGAAGTCGTCCCAAAGCATGTCACGATGAAGCCATTTGCGTGTTTTGGGCTTGGATGTAGTCTCTCTGGCTAGGTTTAGATGACGACTGCTTTGAGCATATCCAGTTATGCACACATCACCGACCTCCTTGAGCTATAACGTCAAGCACCAACGAGCCGGCCACCCCAGCGAGCCGGCCACTT
>LJJS01000409.1:0-23386 GCA_001447215.1 Diaporthe aspalathi
TGTGTGACCGAGTGGTGGGGGTGACCGGGTGGCCCGGGTGGTATGGTAGTTCAATTTTTAAATAGCATTGGCGTCTATGTTCGAGTTTCACTGGACCCGAGGTTCAACTGAATTGCACAGCCTTGAGGCAAGATAAGTGCGCAGAGGAACTCGAAAGTCATAGCGGCGGCGTCCTCTCTGTCGCGTTCTCGCCTAAGTCGGCGCTCGTAGCGTCAAAATGATACGGCTCCTTCCACATAAGCCCGTCGGCTCATGCCGGCTGCATCAGGATGCGTAGTCACGTCCAGCCCAGTTAACAGAGCCAGTAACTAGGTGATTAGGCTCAAGCTTACCACATTAACTAGTTACATTACTATTTTTTCCTCCCTTCGCAAAAGAGAGTCTTAGAGCAATGCGCAACTAAATAATATTTCACATTATAATTCTAGATGGTTCGAGTGATGTCCGTTTAACGGCATCATAACTTGCCTCAAAGCGGAGCAACTCGGTTGAACCTCGGGTCCAGCGAATCCCAAACAGCCACCACAAGGATGACGTAATTGCACGCCCAGGTACCAGCCACCTTGCAAGTACAATCAGCCACTGCCCTGTGGCAAAGTTGGTGATTCGCGACCGAGGTACTGATCAGCGCATCGACTTTGTAAAGATCTGGACACCACAACGGCCACAAAGCTCGAGACGACTGCTGCCGTAGCGTTAAGATTTCGAAGCTTCGATATTATCGTTTTATGAAATTTTGGGTGATAAAAGCTTAATGGTGGAAGTATATAGGCGGAACCCCCTTTTGCTGTTGATGGAGCCTCTTCACAGACCAGGCGCGAGGACGACAACACTAAAGTAATATTTAATTCAGAGGACTTCAGGATACTCAAAAATAGCTAAAGAATATGGGCTATATTAAAATTTGAGAGATATCGCGATGTGTGGAATTATTGACATGTATAAAGTCAAGGTACCTGTCATATTTTCTGGCACGGAGGGTTTTCCGCCACGCGGGGACGGACGTTATGCGGCTGCAATTGAGTCGGTTGGCTTACTAATTCCTTAAAGGCATTGTAGTAAACATGCCGAGTGATTAGTTTGACTGGACTGTAAAAGACAGCAACAACAAACAAAGCATCTAAGCTATGTTCTTAGAATAAAGCCATTGTTCTCCAACCTACCAATCTAGGTATTTAACGGTATAGAAGTGACGAAACAGTGATCTGTCGTAAGAAGTCAAGCACACCAGCTACAATCTCAAGCACACCATCTACACTTCTCAATTGCGTTCAGGATGACTACTGTCACAGCGGAAAGCATTTTTTGGGACATTCGCCAACAGATCCCTGAAATCTTGAGCATGTATTTGAGCGACGGTAGCCCGGAGAATGCAGTTCAGTGCACTACCATGCTTCGGCGAACCATTGACACAAGGATGTCTGACATCGTTGAAGAGGATCGAGGCAGCTTTTTCCATCATTTCGAGCGAGCAGTGGCCGGAGCTGTCGTCGACAAAGCGGAGTATTCAGCGGATTATAGAAGCTACGACCAGGTTGCGCTCATCGTCCTTACCGTGACCATGCTCTACGGCCCTGATATAAGCAGGCCGATCAAGTGGGTCAGCCTCGGGCCGCTCCTCGAAGGGGCCAGGGTGCGGCTCGAGGGGCTCAAAAACGATTTGAAGAACGGCCTTGGCGAGGACGGCCAGCCCGGCAGTGAAGCGCGGCACAAGCTCCTGCGGTTCGCAAGGCTCGGGTCCTTCGTGGCCGGTCTGTTCGAAGAGCTGGCGAAGTCGCCTGCCTGCGAGCTGGGGGAGGACCTCGATAAGGCCGGCGATCTCGGTCTGATCTTGGTTTCCGAGACCTTGCATCATCTCCATGAGGCACATCACATGTTGCCTTGCGCTCGTGAAGCGGTGTCTGCCGTTGTCTTCTCTTGGCTTTCGGTCAGCCACGGATCCTTCGTCCGTGTGCTCAAGGAGAGCGGGCAACAGGACGAGATTGCCTACTGGCGCGATCAGCTTTCTATCCTTCTCGATGAAAGCCCAAGATCGAGAGGTGGGTACTGGGAAGAGACTAAGAGCGAGATCAGCGATCTCGTCGTCGCAATGGCATAAACTCTGAACTCCAGGTCAACGGAAGCGCTTGAGCGTGGTGTTCTTACCAACCAGAGACATAAGGAAGAACTAGAGTGACCGCTACATTAAAGGCGGCGTGAAGTGAGCATTTTGTAGGAAATCAATAGACTAGACTTTTGTATACCTTTGAACCTTGTTCGTGCTCTTTTCCTGCCTCTTTCATAGTCAATAGGCGCTTGAAGTAATGAAATTTGGCTGCTATCTGACCTCTCAAATACTAGGATCATCTGAGACACGTCGTGATACACTTAGTTTAAGCGCAGCTAGAGATGCTTAGATCATGTCCTTGATTTCCCACACGGATGCAAATAGTCATTTCAAGTTTGCACATCGGAGCGACCATCGCCCGGATGCGTATTGTTGCGGGGTTAATCGAGCACACTATCGAAGACAGCTTTGAAGTACCTACCTCGGTATCTTCGAATTTGCTGGAGTTGGGAACAGACACAAGCAGAGGCAGAGGTGGTCGGGATGGAATGCGCTCTGCCGAGCTATCAGCACCCGCTCAGGCTGCCCGCGCACGAAGCTATCGCGCACTACTGCAGCAAATACAAATGGGGGCCTTTTGGTCAACGGGTGAAATCGCGACTGACAGATATCAAAGAGAACAGGATGGCCGCGAAGAAATACAAGCTTGTCTACTTCGTTCGGGCATTGGACGCCGTGAATACAGCCGCCTTACCAGCCGGCGCCGGGGGCTCCACAGGCCCTGGGAACTACATGAAATGTGCCTGGGATACGATCGGGTTGGTCATTTTTGGCCGGAAGACACGGCGAAACCGCCCATTGGCGAGGTCGGCGCCGTGGAGAAAGTTTCGGAAGCGACGCTCGAGGCTATCTGCGCCGGGGCCGCGGAGGCTTTGAAGAACTTTGTGCATCCTTTGTTCCAGATGTCTTTACCCTACAGGACGGTCGTCTCTGGTGGCCTTCCGCGAAGCTAATACTCTGCCCTCACAGAGCTCATCCGGGACCAACAGATTTTGGTTTGGCTCAGGTGACCTGCCCCCAGTTATTTGTAGCCTCAAGTCTCGTCAGCAGGTAAACATATGTCATGTTCAGAAGAAAAATGGGTTGAGGGCTCGATTACAGTGACGTCTTCATTTCAGAGTATAAGCGCCCTAGGACGGTTAAAATGCAGCCATTCATAGTAGATATGATATGCCAGAGCAGCATCAAGCCTTCATTTCTTTTGTCAATGCTTTGGTTACTGGATGAGTTAGAGTGAGATATTCTGGAAAGTATAAATTCCGGGTGAAGATCAGATGGACACCGCCTCATCTCGACGCGCACTTCTTAATCTCGGCACGAGCATGCATAGGCATGCAATACAGCGCAATTAGTTAAGTGCAAGTCACCATCGAACGGTTCGGGTCATATATTTTTGGGCCCGGATCAGACCGAAACACCCCGGGCGGGATCCTGAACAGCCTCACGCATAAGACCCGAGGGTCCAGTCAGCAAGACACACACAACTCAGCTGACGACGCGCCGGGGACCCCGAAAACAATTGAAATCCGCCGAAAGATCTGTACTACCTGGAGCATTTATTCAAAATGCAAGGAACAACTCGTTTCTTGATCGCTCAAAGCTTTTCCCCTAACACGGGAAACTCCACATAATATATTTGTTTGGTGACTGGTAAAAAAGAAATGCCATCACGTAGCCGCCTCGCGTGGCTCGAGCCGCTTGACATCGACGATGACATCACGTTCTCCCCGCCGCCCTTGAAGGACTTCTTTGTACCCGGCACAATGAACGCATATTCTTCTGTCGCGATGGCCGGCATCTTGTCTGCTGTCCTTGCGATGGGCCTGGGCCTGGGACGGCCTGCCGTGTTCGCAGTGGTGACGGCGGCTCACTGTATGGTGTCCGGTCTTGTTGTCGGTGGTGCGGCCATCTCTTCCCGCGTCTGGCCTATCATCGAGGCCGAATCCAGCAGTCGGACAAGTTCGCACAGCCTCTGAGAGGGCCGCAGTAGCCCGTGTCTTGGCCCTATTTACATAACTCACCGGGCTCGACGCCGCCGGAGAACCCTTGGGAGCCGTTAGCGAGGTTGCAGAAGGATGAAATTGTCTTGAACAACATTTATGGCTGGAATTCTGGGACCTCGGAGTGCTTAGGATACCAAAGGCGATCGTGCTTTGTTGCACAGCGAATCCCCGAGAGCCCACAGGAGGTGGCTCGCGCGTGTCCTTCAGAGGACAAGGGTCGTTTTGGGGAAAGCTTTTCTATATAGGACAGTACGGAGATTACAGTTACAGACGCGAGACAAAGTGCCGAAAAGACTTTGGTTGCATGAAGGGAATAGTCAGGATTATCAACTACCGCATAAGCCAATGATGTTTGTTTGCAATTGTTTCCGCCCGTCACCCTGGCATGGTCTCTGATACTGTCGCCACTGTTGCAGAATGGTCCTCCCAGTGGTGCATCGTTTTCAGAGTGGTGATTATGAAGTCCGCGATCAGAGACTGGATTGACGGCGTCTAATGTGTGGCTAGGCTGCTACATCCCCCAGAGAGGGTCGGGTAGAGAATTACAAGATTCGGGAGAGGAAGGTCGAGTGGATGAACGAGGGCGGTATTATTTCTGACCCGCGGTAACAAGGTAAGGCATGTAAGATCAGGGTGTGCCATAGTTATCCTAAGTCTTACTAGTTGGTAGGAATAACAGAGAGATTTCATTTGTTCTAATAGCATGCCATGAACAAATCGATCAGAAGCCCAGGGTCACCACCCGCTATCGAACATTGAAGCGGGAATTTTTGCCACCGTTTTGGGCCAGCGTCTTGTTTCGGGCCATCTTCTCCGGCACTTCTAAAGTTTACTAACCACGTTCTCCGTCCGGAGCCACTTCGTTATCCTCCCAGATGATCTATAAATCATTGGCCCCCGATCGGCAGCGTTCCAGTTAAAGAACCTGAGCAGGTCCTGCAAGTTATCAATCGTAACTACAGGAACATGCGAGGCTCTGGACCGCTGTGCCACCATCTCTCCGACGTCTGCGTTGGTCTTGCCTGACATGAACTGACTGGTCTTCATCTTTCTATGACTTTCATGTGTCGCCACGCCTTTGGACGTGTTCAATGATTTCTCATTGATGACTTGACGGCCCCGGGGGGTGGCGCCTTCGGTGTTCATCGTTCTGGTCGAAACAGTAGAGTTAGCTGTGCCTGGTGGGCAAGGAGATGTTTTGTGGGGAGGCTGTGGAGCGACCTTCTGCTTAGGGCGAAGAGTTGTCGTGGACTCTGGGGCCTTATCTTCTGATCAGGAACGGCGATTAGGATGGTTTAAGTGCGAGCGGCGAAAATGGTCCAATGAGTGGGTTAGAAACAAGAGGATAAAGCAATGAATATCGTGGCATGCGTGGAAGAAGCCAGTGGATGGATGGCGTGGTATTTATCTTCACTCTGAAGTGGAGCCGAAGCTGAGGCAGCAGCCTCTTGGCGCCAACATACACGTATGCAAGGTCCTAGAAGAAGAGCATTCGCCATTTGTGGAGAGAGACCAACGGAACAGGACGAAACCACTGGAACGGCAAGGCCCGAAGACTGAGGCACAGCACTCTATCGTTGGCTTAGTGAGCAACCAGATGTCAAATTAATTCCAGGTTGAAAATGAACCTAAGGCAACAATGAATGGATCATGGTTGTAATCGTAGTGGGCACTGAGCCCTAGCTGGGTTCCAACAAAACCTCATCCGCCACCAATATCTCGTTGAACATACGTATAGTAGGTCAGTTCAAGACACATCCACCACCCTTTGACAGATTAACCCCAAGCCATTCACTTCTCAATTTCAAAACATCAGTCAGCTGCAATGGACGACGAGGAAGAAATCCTCCTGCAACAGATCCGACAATTCCGCCCCGAGCTGCCCGCGGCCTCGGCAACGCCGCTGAGGCTTTGGTCCCCGCCCCAAGACCCGGACAGACCCAGCCTGCCCTACATACCAGGCTTCACGGTGCAGATCGAGCCTCACGAAGCACCTCCGCCGTTTGGCGATGAGCGAAGGTACGGCCCTTGGCCGCGCAAGCCCATCTTTGACCTCGAGACCTCGACGCTGAGCGCCATTGTCATCTCGAACCCCCCGCTGGAGACGAATGGGGCCGCCGCTCCTCCCATCTCCACGCCAGAGATACGCCAGGACCGGGCGGCGCAGCTCACCGTCACCTCGTTCATCCGCGCCGGCCGCGCCCACGGCGCGCAGATCGTGTGCTGCACCGTCGCGCAGCCGGGCGAGCCGCCGTTCCGGGCCGTGGCGAAGATCTTCGACGCGCTGTACTACCGCTTCAAGAACTACCTGGCTCCGACGCCACGGGATGTCACGGCGCAGGCAGATATGGATTACACCAGGGAGGCTGCTGCCTACAGGCGCCTCGCATCCGTCGGGGAGACAGGCAGAAGCGCCCCACAGTTCTACGGGTCGTGGACCCTGGAGCTGCCCATCACGACGAGCGGAGGAGGGGTGCCGCGCCGGAGGCCGGTGCGGCTGGTCCTGATGGAGCGCGTCGAGGGCGAAGACCTGCGGAGCTCGTGCATCCAGAACGACTTCACCGACCGCCACGGCCCGGACGCGTCCCACCTTCCCCTGGAATTCCGCCTCGAGGTCCTCGGCCGGGTCCTGGAGATCCACGTGCGCTTCATGCACTGGGGCGTCGACCACAACTACATGGAGGACTGCAATGTCATGCTGGCCGACGGCGGCGTCGCCAGTCCCGCCCTCAGCGCCGGCGGCTACACTGCCGCATCTGTGCCCCGCGTCGTGCTGACTGATTACAACATGTCGACCGTCTTCAGCTACACCCTCATGGGTAAGCACCCTTTCGAGGGCCTCGCCCGCCCTGTGAACCCCTTGCAGCTGTTCTGTAGGTGGTCTCTCTGTGGCAGCTTTGAAGGATGGGCCCCTCGAGAGTGGCTGGACTGTGAGAGGCTCGAGCAAGAGTGGCTGCTGCGGAGGTTCGGCAGTGAGGAGCAGAGAGCCCTGTACGAGCCTGTGACCGAGAAGCTCGAGTTTAGCAGGAATCAATATTAGATCCTATGCTTGAATCTATGAACACCTGAATCTAAGCACACTTTATTAATTCGTCCGCCGAGGATTGGTATAGAGATAAAAAGCACGTACGTGTCCGTCTGTGTATTAAAATGGGGTTCGGACATTGTTACTACAAGGGTTCTCACATGAACGACGTCAAGTTGCCATTCAAATGTTGCTTTTGACTTCATTTCAGCATTACTTAGGCTATCAATTGTCTAGGAGACCGAGACAACTTCTCGGGCGGAATGAGTCTCACTGCTATCAAATCTAGATTGAGGGGCAGTTGTAAGCATACAGAGGGTGTTGAGGACAGATTTTCATAGACATTTCTTTGCAAATGTACTTTCCAGGCTTGGAGCTGGGCTCAGCGCGGATATTTCTGACCAGACGGCCAGCCGTGAACTTTATATCGGGAGCCTCCGCGTTCAGTCTACTCACCTCGGGGTCCGTTGACATGTGAGAGCGAACGGGGCAGGCACAAAAGAGCATGCCCTCATCCAAAGTAAAGATCGACTAACTTGGCGGGGAAAACCACAGCCCTCCAGCCCAGAAGAATGCCGATAGGTAGGGGTATTCGCCATGCAGCACATCCGGAAGGCAGTGCCGACAAATCGGGGACCTCCACAGGCTAGGAAGGTGGGCATCGGTTAAGCTTTTTTTGTCACTCCTCGCTACCATAGGCCGTGTGCACTTTGCCCAGCGTCGTTATGTTATTTACCAGTGCATGCGTGGAGACAAATAGCTCACAAGGCTATAAGGGCTGACGTCGATCGGCCCCCTTTCGTTGCATCGTGCGTATGCATGCGCGATGCGCATATCTACCTAGTAACATTAAAGAGAGCAAGCCGGCCCCGGCTTACCGCTTTGGTACAGACATACATGCATACTGTCGCAAACACATCCTCTCCGGCGGCGGCACGGGGGTGTTGAGTATCGAGCGAGCCTTTTCTTTTTTTTAGGCTAGCTGTATTGGCGTGCCAGAATCGCCACCCGGCCGGCCGGCCCGCTTGCTCTTGGTTCCCGGCACTGCCGGCGGGCGAAGGGGACCCGAGCACGAGAGCGAGGCGAGGCGGATGAGGTGAGGTGAGGTGAGGCCTACCCCGTCGGCTCTTACTACATACTACTTACTGTGCCAGAGTCTAATCAGAATCACCAGGTTGATTTTCCGAAATTTAAATGATTGATCGCGATCAACAGGGCTGGGTAGGGTGCAGCTCTCATTTCCGGGGTGGGTTGGGTTAACACCGGAAGCATAAATCAAGCGGCAGCCCGACGTCCGTCCCCCCCCCNNNCCCCACGCGTGCCGCCGACAAAGGAAAGCTGATCCGATCGACACCTTGCGCCGCATCGACAAAACGCAAGCCCAGAAAACCAAGGAGGGAAAACTTTGTGACTGGTTGGTTCATTTCAGCAATAGTCAGTCAGTCGGTCACACCTAGGCATCAATGCATTATCAGTTGGTATCAACTGAAAGAAAAAAAATTCAAATTCGCTATCGCTTTCAAAAAAGAAAAAAAAAGAAAATCACAAAACTTTGGGGCACCCGGGCCATCCCAGATCCACAATCCCGTGATATTCCCGCAGCCGCAATTCCCTTGCGCCCAACTGACACGCTGATTCAATTTGTCCTGAACCACTAACCCCCCACTCAGAATAAGCAGGATGAAAAAAAAAGGGCGAAAAGCGTGAGCAGGGGTCCTCCTTGCCCCCAGAGCCTCGACACCAGGGGAGAAAAAGGCCGCGATGCGACCGCACGAGAGAGCAATTCGGTGCCCCCGCGATGCGCGTTGGCGTTGGGTGGGTGGGCGATGCAGACCACCACAGCGGCATTATCCGGGCGCAACAAGCTTATTGCGCTACGACGACGGCCGGCCAATAGCCGTCGATGCAAGGCCGAGAAGTGCCGATGCAGCCCTGGGAGATGGTGTGTGTGTTGCTACAGTTGGTGGTGGTGGTGGTTGCGTGTAAGTGCGCTTGCATATGCCGTCCAGGCAAGCTTTTTTTCTTTTCTTCTCGGTGAGTTTTTCCAATCTGCTGTGGTTGGTCGACGTCGGATGCGGGATTTGGAAAGCATGCGGCGTGGGATGAGAAAAGATACTGGGGGTTGCGGGTGGGATGAGCCGCAATTCCCGTTTGGCGAGCATGCGGCCACCCCACGCTCGTCCGACTCGTGCTACTACATAGTACAATGGAGTACGTATGTAGGTAAACCGACCGAGCCCGGACGCGCGTGTTCCCTTCCAAGACTACTTGGAGGAGCCACCTGTCGAGGCCGAGCTGATTGAGTCGGCGGAGCTCGTCCGGCTTGACTTGACGCGCTCGCTATGGGGTGCGTGCTGGTCAGCGTTTGTTTTTTCTTCCCGCTGGTAGGGCTTGGCGACATCTCTTGGCGGAGCGCGCGCCCGCCCTGAGTGTGTAATTGGAGATGTGATGCTGAAGCACTTACTATGCTGAACGGTCAGGGTGGACTTCGGCGACGTACGAGGCACCTCCGGTCTTGAACTTGAACTTCAGAGGCTTGCTCTCAAGCACGGACTTGATGTCCTTAGCAGCAGCGGGGGCAGACCCGGCCATTGTGAGGTTTTTGGGGGGTGGACGAGGAGATGGACCGATGTGAGAGTGAGGGTGAAGCTGGCGATATGCTGTACTTGGAAGAGCGAGCGCTGAGGAATGATGAAGTGTCAAGATCAGGTAGATCAGGTCAGAGACGAAGTGGCAGATGGAGGCGGAAGAGAAGACGAATAAATATACGAGCGTCGAGGTACGTCTCTCCTCGTGGGGACGGGTAGCCCCCAGGGAGACGTCGTTGGACGCGGTGACCGAAGACCGAGATGAGATTGTGCAAGTGCGCACATACGGATACGCCAGCACAGGTACGAGGTACGAGTTACCTCGATCGAGTACACCACTACTCCTTGGCCCCGTACTCGACCTGTGTCACTGAGCGATTTTGCAACACGCCCGTGGCCGCAGGCCCGACGGGTCCAGCAGCTTCCCCCCCACAAGAGGCTTTCCTGCGCCCGTCGCTGATTGATGAAGCATTGTAATTACCACACTCTCGGGGCACGCCTTGGTGGGAGGAGCTCGGACCGGGGGATCGGAGGGTGGCAGAGGCGACCCCATCCTGGCAGCCTGGCAGACCTGGGAGCCCACCAGGGTCCAGGGAAGCTTGTGCGCTTGTTTCTTGCTGCTCGTTTAAATCCCAGCCCACTTTCTCATCCCCCCGGCCCCTTGACTGGCCCCCCAACTCGGCGCCGAAACGGCGCATGTTGTGGAGCCGAGGGCGAAGAGCCTATGAGGACCCTACGTGTCCGCTTGATGAGTGGTGAATAGCGTCCACGTGTGTGGTTGCCCCTTCAGGGCCTGCCGGAGGAATCTTACGCGCGCAGAACTTCTGCTCCTGGTGTGTGGGGGGGAGGAGGGGCGCGCACGGAACAGACGGCAGCGATAGCGCAACGGGTGCTTGGGAGAGCGCGAACACCGACCTCACCACTTGGACGAGGCTGGCTGTAAGATACGCGTGGGTGTGCACTACTACTGCATAAATGCAGCCAACAGCGCATCATGGGGAAATGTGGGATGGGGCTACTTACTGCTGTGTAAGCTGCGCTCCCAGGGCTCCCAACATACCAGCCAGCCCTGGTCATGTTTGGTGCCATCCGGTGCTACTCCAGGGCAGGGTGTGATTTGGTGTTTCTAGAAGGGCTCGCATGATGGAGCTAGAGCGTCGTGCCGGATAATTTGTCGTCCTTGGCCGGCCTGCATCCTGGGCACCCTGGGACTGACTCTGGATCGATCTCCGAGGAGGACACATCACTGCCCTGCTTGGGGGTGGGATGGGGTGTTCAATGGAGGGATGTCGAGACGACGATCCAACCACGCCCTGTGAGGATGATGCCGTGACGTTTGTGCATTTCCTGCAATGCGTGTCGGTCGTGCCTCACCGCCGGCGAGGGATCGTCCAGCCTGAGAGTCTGCCATCTTACAATAGGACAGCTTGTGACCCGCCACAGCCGAAACCATTGAAGGACCGGTGGGTTCTGGCTGCATCACGTTCGCCTGGCTTTGTTTGTCTGGCTGCCTAGCTGCTTGGTTTGTCAAACCGGTTTCAGGCTTCATGCTGCAGTCGATGTGCTGGTGCGGTCTGGGACAACCTCCCATCCCCGTGGCCGCCTCACTCCACGAGCAAGCAAGCCCAGCGACAGCAGATGAGACCAGTTGGTTTTCGCCGAGACGCGCCCCGTCCGTGGTCTTGTGGTGCCCTTGTTTGCCCTTGTTGTGGAGCTGGCTTGACTTGGCCGAGTACTACGTGCCTGGGCGCTCTGGCACTGTAGACCTTGGATGTGTAGCACAATGCAGTCCAGTCTCAGTACCCCAGGATGCCCCCCATGGGATGGCGGTCCATCATCATTTCCCCAGGCTAGCGATGTGGGCAGGATGAGGGATGTGCCCCCCACCACCACCACCACCACCATCGCGAATCGCATTGTCGTCTTGAGCTGCTGCTGATGCTGCTGCAGTGGCTCCAGCGGATCCGTGATCGGGGGTGTCGCCCTGCCGATGGCTTCGCGACTCATGGGGCGGCGATCGACCCCCTGTCACTGGCTGTCACTGGCTGTCACTGGCTGTCACTGGCTGTCGCTGTCTGTCGTCGTGTCATCTCTTGTCTGTTTGGGGCACTCGATGGGCGTGTTTCGTGCTCTGTGCTCAACAGGGCTGCAGTGCTTCCCCAGAGCTGCATCCGCTCGATGACTTGGCAGGCACAATGCAGCCCGAGCCCGAGCCCATTGGAGCCCCATTTCTTAGCAGGTCACGAGGTTTCAGACCATGACTTCAGCCTTTGGTCCGGGTCAGCCAGCTCTGCATTAGGCCGGCTCAACATTTTCTTCCCTCTCCCCAAAATACTTCAACAATGCGCCGGCTCATGCGGTGACTGCATCCACCCATGTGCCTTGCTATTCTCCCCCTCCCCTCAGGCAACACAAGATGCCGCATCAAAGCTGCAGCACCCTCCTCTCGAGCTGCATCAAATGTGACCCCCGCGTCTCGTTTTGAGAGATATGACATGCCGTGTTGTTGTCTCTCTTTCTTCCTGATTCGCCCCCCCCTCCCCTCCGCGCCCGCCAGCCCGCCCCCGAAACGTTGCATGCCCGACCGCCCAATGCCGTGCCCCGTCTGGTGATGACGCGGACGGCTGCCGCCGACGATAACCCCCGCCGGCCGCCATTCGAGCCCGCGTGTCTTTGCCCGCCGCCGGCTACCACATGACGACTGGTCCTGTGTGTCTTCGGCATTCTTGGTAGGAGGCGTGCTTTGTGGAAACACGTTTGTTTCTTGGCATGTGAATGCTTTGAGCCCCGGTCCTCGCCATGCAGATGGAACAAACAACACACTGCCCACCTGCTCTCAGGTTAGCCTCGACAATCTCGTGCCACCAGAATGGATTTCCTCCCAGACCTTCAGCGAATTACCGGCCATCATTATTATAGACGAGCAAATTCCTTCTCCAAGTGGCCCCACTGCACAAAGTAGACCATCGATTTACATGAACCTGAATTAGCTACTTGACCTCTAAAGCTCTTGAGTCCACACACACTACGACTGGCATTGGCTCGCTCCGTCGCCGATTTACATACCCATTCCGTGCTTCTGGAAGACTTTGCCCGTTGGGAGAGAGTGTTTGAGCGGAAACACCTGCCCCAAACTCGGGTGTACATGGGGTGTGGCCACTGCGGAGGCTTCTCTAGTTATGAAAATTGTGGCATTGATTCGAACTATTCACCCCCAAAAGATGTTCTTGCCTCTATATAAAAGTCTTGCAGCTTGGCCTTTCTATATACGTAGTATAGTACTTGAGTTGTACCGGTAAAGCAATAGGTTTCATGCTTCTCATCTCGGACAATCCGACTGTAGCCTTCAAAAGGGTGCTCAGTAATATACTGAAGGTCTTCGGGCACCTGGGTTTGCCAAAAGTCAGGGTCAAGCCCCAGCTCTTGCCTCAGGGCTTTCCATCTCTCCGCGTTGACGTTCGGGCCTTTATCGTAAAGCTCATAAACTTTCCGAAACTTGTCCGCGTGGGGTTCGAACCAGAGATATGTGAGTTCCTTCAACGAGATAGACCATTGTTTGCTTTTTCCTGGGTCGAGGATTCCACCAGCACCCTCGTGGCAGTAGAATGGCGAGTAAACTTGGTGTTGGTCAGGCCCCCAACTGCCGGTGATCAGGACCGTTTTCCCACATTTGTCGATGCAACTGAAGTTGCAGGTTTTCTCAAAACTGAGCGTGAAACTTGTGTCGGCCCCGTACAGGAGGAAGCGCAACCAAACAAGGGCTGGGGACGTCGGCGGATTTGTTGTGTGCCACGAACCCCCAACAATGCTCTTCCATACAAATTGCTGCCAGATACCACCAATACCGCCCATTCTTTTATGAGGGGCATGCATCAGCGTGAGTGATGGAACATCCGCCAGGCAGATGGCCAAGCATCGCAGCAATCTGTCGAAAGGGATTATCGCGTCTCGCTTAGGCCCGAAAGGGAAAATAGCAAAATGTTCGATCCGAAGCCATTCGCGAGACAGCGCCATTTCGACGAGCCATAAAGCCATTTCGCAGCTGCCATTGTCCAGTTTTTTGGACGGCCAGAACTCGTACAGGCCGTTCTCCAGCGCCACGAGAGCAACACAAGCTTCTGGGTTGCATTTGACGGAGAACCCTTGGATGATAGAAGCCGGGCTGTTCGATGACCCATCGCCGGGACTTGAAGACAATGCAACGATGACATGCCCCTCCAATCGCCAGAGCAAGTCGGATTCAAGTGTCAAGAATGACCCGAGCTGGTGTAAAGCCGGCAAGAGACTCGACGTACCCAGGTGTTGATAGTGATAATACAGGGCAACAAGACGCTGCAGGTCGTCCACAAGCCATCGAGATCCATAACGCAATTCAGATCTGTCACCGAAGGGATTGTTTAATCTCAGAGATGCGGGTTGCGGAGTATCCGTTTCTTTGGGACCTGGGCGTCCAAAATTAGTGTTCAGATCTTGGATATCCAATTCATCAGATCGTACACGACACATCTAGACACGTAGGTGAATGAATTTACCTTCGCCCAAGGGCCAGGTCTTAAACTCGCTGATCAAAGCTTGACCATAGAAATGCAATCTGTCGAATTCGTGCGAGTGTTTTTCAATACAACCTCGAATTTCGGGTAGTTGAAAGAACTCAATGAGTGATCGGTGCGCTAATGCGACTGTTTCCTTCCTCACTATGGGACTCACATCCCTTGAATCCGTGTAAGGCCCTATAGTGAGAAGCCCCCAGCAGCCACCATTAATCTGTTTTCGGCAACGAGACAAGCATACGTTTGGATCTGGAGCGCCAGTGTTGTGTTGTAGGTGGCTCGCAAAGTTGGGGTCGCAATCGTAGTCATCCATAAAGGAAAGATGTGTGAGGAACAATTTTCCGGCCCAATGGGGTACCTGTAGCTCGTCCAATGCAAGGGAAAGGTTCCGCATGGCCTTTCGACGCTTGACAAGGTCTCTTTCTGTCCTGATAGAGCCAAAGATGACTCGAAAGAGCTCCTCAAGTTCAGATGGGAGTACTTCAATGGACCTGCAGAGCTCCTGGATGCTTTCTTCGAAGACCAGTCCCCGCTCCACAACCCTTAAAGCCAGAGAGACCCAAAGGAAGACGCCCTCTGCCCTTTGCACAAGTATTTCACCCAGATCCACGACTTCGCGGGGCTCTGGCATCCGTTTTACGTCTTCGTTGTTTCGCAGGGTGTCGTAGACAAAATGAAAGATGTCATGACGGGTGACTTCGTGCAGTCTGAACTTGGGACACTTTGAGAACCGGTGTTCGAATATCGGCAGTTCGCGACTGGACACACAAATCTTCATATTTCCAGCGCCGGAATTAGCCCAGTCGAACAAGGTCTTGACGAGTTTATCATCGTGCCCGTCGAACTCATCCAGTCCGTCAATGAAGAACGCGAATTTGTGCTCGAGAAATATCTCAGATGTCTTGGTGAGTGCCGTGAAAGCCTCTTTTATATCAGAGGCACGGAAGTGTACCGTCTTCCCAGGGTTTTGGATCACTTCCTCGCATTGAGCAGGCAACACAACTCGTGCGATATGTGGTGGTGATCCATGATGGAATACAAGAGTGATCGGAGGAGGCCCTGCAGTGATTTCTGAGCATCTGTCCCATGCCTCCAGAAGAAAAAGGAAGCGAGTACGAGCTCCTTGTCGCCCTTCCAGATATTCAAATACTTCCTGACCCCATCACTCTCTGAAAGGTATTTCATCAGGGTCGACTTGCCTGCTCCAGGCTTTCCAGAAATGTGGAAGATCCCATTTGAATGTGAGAGCCAGTTGGTGAAGCCCTGCCGAATCTCCTGTCTCGCGGAAGTTTCTTTCTTCAATAGACTCTCTATGCCGTTGTACCGCGGATCAACCGAGTCATCAGTCGATCTGATCAGTGAGCTTGGTGTTCCGTCTTCAAGTAGCCATTTGAACGTTTCGGTGTGTGCTTCTTCGATACTGTCAAAACGGCTTCCCATCTTTTCAAACCTGAGAGCCTCCAAGATCCTGTTCTGAACCACTTTGGATACCGCAAGGTCAGATAAATCGAGGACGGCACGTGCGTCATCTCGGAGCTTGGAATGGGGGTTCAAGCCGGTCACGACGTCTTTCAGTCGCGCCATTTGGTGGTTGAGAGATTCCAACTCTTTCTGGTGGCAACTGCCTGTCTGGGCGATCTCACTCAGGCGACTGAGGCTTTCAAGTCTGAACCACAGGGAAGGTAAGTAAATGTTGCCGCCCTAATGCCATTTCATCGAAAAGGAAAGTTCACACGAACCTTGTGGTATGGGAGAGCTGCAAATGTAGCTGCTGGCGACATTGGTCCAGCCTAGCCTCTAATTCCTTCTTCTCGTCTTTTCTCCTCATGTTCCGCACAATAGTGCTCAAGACCTTTCGCATCGACTTTGGATTGCTGGCTCTCAGCTCATCTAGGAGCTTCTTCATGTCGTTTGAGAGTTCCAGGCATTTGTCAGCTAGCTCCATCAGCGGAACATCTGTCGGCATGCCTCCTCGAGTAGACTTTGTGGCGCTCAAGCCTGTCGCCACAGCTTCCATGCGCGTGTTGAGAAACTCTATGTGTCGGTTGGCTGCAGTCGTACCGGTGACTGACGCATGAACTTCCCTGAAAGCCTTGACGACTTCATAACCGAAGTCGATGAACGTGATGACGCTCGAGACCAAGCCTATGGCAGAGAGAGGATCCATTACGAAATGAATAGCCTTGTTGACGGATGTGATTGTAATGCACCGATGCTCAGACTTTTGCACGAGCGAGGCAAGTTGGCATCTGCTAGTGGCTGGTGCTAGATGAGCTCCAGTGACACTTGTTGGAGGTGCGAAACATTGAAGGAATGAGGGGCTTTGTCGGATGGTGAGTTTTGAGGGATTATCTGTCAGCACTGAAGTATTTGGGGGTGGGCACATCTGACTGCATGGCCTCCTTCCTAAGCGAATCCAATCAGGCACTGCCAGGTATCACATTCAGTGCGATATTATGTTGTGTAACTGGTTTGATAACACACACAAACGCCAGTGGTGCTATCTGGAGCTGTCGGTATTAGCTAGAGGCTGGGCGTTCTTCCACAATGAGCCTGTATCAGCTGGACCTCACAGTAACAAGTGTTTGACAAGGCTGTAGCCACATTCGAGCGCGCTCATGATCCTAGAAATAAGCCACTATCGTTATTCATCCTTCTTCGACTCAGGGACAAGCAAAGGTCTTGACTCTTCCCCAGTGGCAGGCTGGGCGCCGCCCTGATGACCTCTAGACCTGACACCACCAAGGCGGTCCTTGATAGAATCCGCAATGCTCCTCGCGCTAGCCCATGCGCTCTTACCTGGCTTCAGGTACTTTCCCACTGTTCTCAGCTCTGCGCCAGACGTCTGATCGGCAGACGAGGGGCGAGACTGTTTCCTAGCATGCTTGCTCAACTTGAAGTCGGTCGGGCTTGAAAAGTCGGCAAAGTACTTGTCCCTTATATCACCAATGCCTTGCACGACCTTGATGGCGTCATCCTTGGGGAAGAAGCCGAGCATTGTCGACGACTGACTCCCAGCCGCGACAATCGCAAGTGCAAGCTCGCGGTCTCTCACGAGAATGTTCGCAAGGTTCTGCCAGTCGCACTGTTTGATAAAGTAGTGCACAGTACCGGGGGCGTTGCCTCTTGGCTCGTTGCACGTCTCGGCAGCCACCACTAATCTGTGCTCCACATGCTCTCGGTCAAGCATGAGCTCCTCGATCGGGGCAATGAGGAAGTCTTGATAGGCCTGGTCGGAGTTCTCGCCTTGGCTGTCACTTCCAGACACCCGGTCTTGCTTGATCAGGTTGAGGTGTCTCCCAATCACCGCATCTGCATCCTCGATATCCTCCTGAGCTGGTGTGCGGGAGTAATCACGGATCAACTGAGAGCCTAGAATCCCCATAAACATACACATGTGTGATATTAAATGAGCGTGCCGGGCAAGGCTATTGTGCACCTTGTCCCAGTGTTCCTCAAGTATACAATGGAAAGTGGTCAGGTCCTTCATGATACCCTCGTCGATCTCCGGCAATTTGATGGCTTGTGAATGAAACTCTGAAGACTGCTGCACAAGGGACTTGAGCAGTGGTGTCAAAGATTCGAAGCCCAGGAACATGTAGTCTCGGAGGCGAGACTCTATCAGCTCAGTCGCGGCATCGCGGTCCACAGACATTGTCTTTGATTATGAGGATGTGGAAAATGGTGAGGTGCTGACTTGGCTCTGATTCTGTGGTGAAGCCTTGGCAATGAGAAGGATGGTCATAAAGAAGAGGAGCAAGTTTGCAGTAGAGGGTGCAGAGGCCAGACGTGGTAACAGGTATTTGTGGCTGGAGGGCGTGCAGGCCGCTTATATTTGAAGAGGAGGAGGACCCTAGTGTGGTGGGTGTCCAGTGCTTAGCTAAGAACCTAGAATAAACCAGATATAGGGCCACCGTTAACACGGCCATCTACGTCACCTCGCCGAGGCAGCTGAGCAGCCAAGCAACGTTGGGACTAATGGGCGGGCCGCGTGAGCGGTCTGTGGGTGGCACAGTCAAAACCCCATACCAATTGTCAATCTCCTGTTGGCTTTAGCATATTGGCTGAAAATGTTGGCTGGGTGAAAACACGGGGAAGCAAAAGTTCAATGTTCAAAACAGCCAGGCCTGGCTCGCGGCAAAGCCGGCCTACAATCGCCCCCAACGGACTTGATGAAACTGGGTGGACCAAGATTGTAGGCCGTCAGGAGGTCTTTCTCGAGCAGTGCGACATTGCCATCTCTAGGAAATTTTGAGAGGAAGCATGTAAATTGCCTTGGGCAACATGAATATATAAGAAGGTCGACATCCGGAGTCTTGACCTCTCTCAATTGCCAGTCCAGTCCATCAGCCCTCTTCATGATACCATCCATTACAATCTCTGCATAATTCCCTATCAGTTCATTCTCACCAAGTCCCGAATAAAGCCTACTCGCAGTCTATCAAAGTCGTTCGTAGTGGGCAACACTCAACTCGTTCAATTTTACTTGTTCCACAGTCCAAAATCCGCACCTCTCCTTGGAGCTGCATCTCGTATCTTTCGCCTGACTTGGATCCCGCGGTCACAGCAATTAGACGTCTCATCACTTCCTGTATGCTATCTGCGCCACTCGACAAGAACCTTTCACTTTCTAATCTCTATCCCTCCAACGATGGCGCCCCTTCAACCTCCGCAGTACTAGAAATTGACCACAGCTTTGCTATAGTTCAACATGTCTGGAAATCCGTTTTGTAACATCTCTTTTGGGCAGTTCCAGCTCTTGAATGACGAGCAGAAATACGAAATCATCAAGACAATCTGCAACACTGCACCCGCTAACGAGACGGGCTCCATTATGAAGACTGTTAACGACGTGAGTGCAGTTCTAGAACTCATTTGCAAATGTATGGCCGTTGCATATTGTTGCTACTGGTCCGGACTGAAGGTGATCCTCTTAGTTAGGCCTCTCCTGCGGCTGTTCAACGGTACGCCCAAGCCCAGCGATGCCGGAAACATCTTGGACACTACGGAGAGGGGAGAACACGGACCGATTAAGTTGCAAGGACTGCGCAGAGTAGTAACAGAATATCAAGGAAGACCAAAGGACGACGCCAGAAGAAAAGCAGCCGACCGCTTGGATTACGAAATGAAAAAGAGGGATAAGGAAAGATCCAGTTCCCCGGAGGCAGGATCTTCGAAGAGGAGCAGCAGCGCCGAAACCAAAGCCCGAAGGACCGGTAAGGGAAAATCGCGTGCAAAGGGGTAATGGACGCATATAGGTGATATGCGGCTGGTGTTAATAGCCTCAATCCCCCGCTGGACAGGGAATTTGTGGTACCGGTAGAGGGGATGCAACTGGTAATTGGTCTTTATGACTGTTGTTACTCGTTTGAGGGCTTGGGAAGGTGTTTTGGAAAATTCCACTCGCTAGACCATAGATAGTTTGAATACTTCAATCTGGGATCAAGTGGACTGGTCAATGATAGTATTTCAATGAGTGGCGCGTACTGGAACTGTGAAAGTGCAAGCAAGGGGTTGACTTCAATTAGGTGTCGTTGCCAGGCTGCTCTACGTCAGGATTATTGTTGACGTCCGAGTCTAGAAAGCGAAAGCACAACGGACATTCTGGAACGCTTCTGACTCTGAGATTCAATGCTTTTATAGGCTCAAGACAAGAAGTGCAGCAGCAGAAGGCTAGCCTGTAGCTTAAGCTACCTACATAGGTAAGTAGGTTTGGAGAGTTGAGCTCCCGATGTAGGGAGTCGGATGAGTAGTGGACAACATTCCGCCCTTCTCTGACTTCCCCTATGGGTTGCAGAATATTCTGTACGGAGGTATATACTACCTCGATGGAGGTTTGGAGATTGATGGTCGGGCAACCGCTCCTCTTAACCATGAACAAGTTTGGAAGGCTATTCAGGAGATTGTGGCTGTTGGGGAAAGCTTGATCGCCCTTTTTAGTGTTTTTGAGCCTTTGGATCATACCGGCGTGCACCAAAAGACCTGTCAGGGAACCATCATGTAGGAAGCACCACGACTGGACCTCGTCTGCTCCCATGACATTGACCCGCCTCGCCTCCTCGAGCGCCTTAATGCCACGATGCTGCTGATGTCGTAGTCTGCGCTCTACTTCCATCTGATTCCCGAGGCGGGCTCCAGGTATCGTCGAGGCAGCATTATGAGTTCGCTCACTCAAGTGATGTTCTTTCCTTGAGCAGCACATAGCCGTTGTGAGGGGTCAACGGGCCAAGGTTGATAACTCACCAGGTTAGTAGTTATATGGTGGTGTTTCCATTGAAGGGGCGCTGAGAAGAAGTAGGTCCTTACTCAGTCTTCGATGACAGTCACTACCTAGGTACCTAGGTACCTAACTCGGGCACTGTCACTCTAATTAACAGCCAAATTTCTGACAGACATAACTGCACTCTTGCATGACACACTGATACCATCATGCTGTGCCTCAAAGCAATTCAAATGACCTCGAGCCTTGCTACGTCTGTGGCTACCTTCCTTCACAAATTTGCAAGCCCAACAGGACCGCATCAGGAACACCACATCAGCCCCACCGAGTTTGAGTTCGAATTTGGGTTTGAGTTTGAGCTGTACTCATCTTTTGTGTATTCCCGAGGTCCCCCAGATAAAGGGGCTTTATATGAGCAGTTCACCCAGACATTATCTCCCCAATAGCCTCAGCTACTGACAGTTGTTGTGAGCCACTGCCCAATTTAAACAAGGCCAAATGCGTCTTCTTTGATAGTTTGCCCGAAACATCCAATCAGGCATCCCGGACTACACTCTACATATTTAACTTCGCGCGACTTGGAGCTGGTCTCAACTAGCCTCGTCATGAGGCTGTAGCTCTCTTTCTAGTGACGATCTATGCTTTTTTGTAAGTTGCTGCACATTTGCTATTAGTATTTTGTTTATCATCTAGCGCTAGCATGTTGGGCGTTTATGACGCAGTTCAATGTTTTCTTTTCTTTGCTTTTCTTTTTTTCTTTTATTTTATTTTTTGAAAAAGAAATGAGACATTCGTTTCAGGATCAAGAACAAAAGCAACTACGTATTCAAGGCCACTGATGTCTCGTCCTGGCTCCCGCAGAGAAACCAGAAGCAACCCTAGAGTGTGTACAAAGGAGCATTATACAGCGAGCACTCCTTGATGATTAAATCAGTCTCATTGTTCATTTATTTGCAATACCTTTAAACAGTGGCATTGATAGCATGTCACCAAGGCCACAGTGACAGCCTCATCACGAGACCACTTGAGACCAGCATTAAGTCACGAGGAGAATAGACACTGCGGTGAAAAATCAATCATACAGCGAAAAGCAAGCTAGTCTCGCATATAAAATGCTGCAGTCCTCGCCAAGGCCGTCATGCTTTTCTTTCCAAACCACACAAATACAAAGCTGCCAAAACAAGCCCTCGCTCGCCATCAGGAAGCATTCATCACAGCGAGAAGCTGAATGGAATTATTTTCCAGCACAATAATCTATCTCATTCTGCAGATTCTCAAACCTCTCTTGTTGCAACTCTGTCCCAGTCTCTAGTTGGTTTTGTTTTTAATCCGAACACAAATCTCTCTTCTTTTTTTTAAAAAAAAAATCAAAATGCGAGCGGTCCCTTCACACAGTCGTAAACGCTCAAAGACCCAGTCTCTAGCTCATCAAATGCCAGGAGATATCTGGAAGCACTCAATCTTAGATAAGCTGATAAGAGGCACAGCACCATACAGCCAACCTGCAGGCGGGTGCCTAATCCGTGCAGGTCATATTAATTGAGCCAATGCCGCCCGAAAGGGGCCAACTTCTTTTCTCTCTCTCAACTGCACTCCACTCGAAGCTCCGTCACGAGGGCAGTCACCCGCGCATTCTCACCGAACATACTCCGTCAACCTCCCCAAAGAAGACCTCGGCATCGAGGGAGTGGCTGCTCCACCCACCCACCGGTGCGATGACGAAATCCATCTTCCCCTTAGCTGGCCAGCCAGCAGCTGGTGTCACCAACCATGCACTGCAGGATTATCAGATGCAACTATTACTCCTGGAGTGTCAGAACAAGAAGAGGCTTATGATGGCGCGTCAAGAAACGGGTGGGCCCCAGTTCGTTTGCTCCAAACCCCCGATTCCCACCTCTCACGGCGGCCATGGGCCGATGCACCGCAACAAATTCCCATACCGGCCCAAGCTATGACGGCCTCGAAGTCAAAGACCCCACGTGCGGAACGGACACACGTACGCACCCTGGCAAGCTCCAACCTGGTCTCCTCGTCCATCGGATCGCCAATCGGTACTCGGAAGCCAGTCAGTTCACCAGGAGGGATCGGTCTCGGCAAAGAACCCAGTATCCATTGCTGGACATTTAAACCATCCGGGGGGGGGGTGAGATGGGGGATCAGCAGATTCGCTGGAGGCGGGGGCCCACAACTGTTATGTCGGGATGTTGAGGAGCCGGTGTACAAATGATGATTTGATGGAACACAAGGGCGGGCGTACAAGTATCGAGCGCTGCATACCTAGGTGGCCTCAGCGCTCTCGAATCATGGAGGCCCACGTCAATCTGTGCACTTGTGTCCTGGTCATTCTGTGAAAACTTTGACCCAGCTGCGGTTCAAGGCTACCCTAAGTCGATATGGCGAGGATGATGAGCAATCTCATTGTCCGAGACTCATTCAAGGTTTCAACAAATTCATACTTGCGTTTTAATTGCTATGGCATGTAGTCATGAATTCTCCAGTGTCCGGGGATGTCTCAGTAGGCACCTGAAGACAAGACACCAGATGCTGGCCTGTAGGGGTGTGGTCCTGTACTAGTTTAAATTTGCATGTAGTCCATGCCATTTTCTCAAGAGCTCTCTATTCGTTTCTTCCGGTGCATTCATGTCTTGGTTGATAATGAGATGTTTAGATGAAATAATGCCGTGAATCAAGTCTGCTTACACATGAGTCGCAACCAGCAAAAGGTTATATAGCAGCCTGCCCAGAAAATCTATTCAGGATGCCCTGCAAGCTGATAATTTCAGTGAACTCTTAGGTTTGATCTTAAATTGCCACATACTCATAGCTATTTGCTAGGCCTTATAAAGTAAAAGTAGTAAATAATAAAAAATAAAGCAAGTTAACGTGGTTTACC
>LJJS01000038.1:0-44210 GCA_001447215.1 Diaporthe aspalathi
AGTGGCCACTCACTGATACTGGCCACTCACTGGTAAACCACGTTAAATATGTTTAATATTATTATTTAATTTTAAATACTTTAATAAGCTTAAAGAAAATGTGTTATAATTAAGGGGGTTATAGTAATTATATATAAGGCATGTAACCTACCCCTTTGCTAATGCCATTACCCCTTTAATTGCTAGCCTTGCACCTCTCACTTCCTACACCCTATGGCTCCTGCACCAGAGACCTTGCAATTCTATGAGACATTTAAAGATATTCCAGCAAAATTCTGCTGCATCCCGTTGGTAAGCATGCTGATCGAATCTTTTTCCATCCCCCCTCATGTACCAATCACCGCTTTGCGTTATGCATTCCCTTGCCAGCTCACAATTGTGCTAAATTTGACAACAAGGACAACGGAAATATCATACACCGTAGTACGGCTCGAGAACGTTGTGATTAAACAGGCCAACTATTCAATCCTCCCGAGCTCTTGCAAAATGTCGTCACATGCCCACGAAACGAAATATTTGGTGCGTCCATTTGTCCAGGTTAATTAATATTTCCAAGAAATAAAGAAATCTTTGCCTTAAAAGTGCCTGCCCAAAAGTGCTTGCTTATTCGTCACGGGTACAGGTCGCCACAAAATACGCAGTCATGGGATGGATTTCGAATCAAAACCGTCCTCTCCAGACCAGAAATGCTTTGTTAGTTCCATGGCAAGCAACTGGAAATTTTCTCCATCCCGTTGAACGCCGCATCCTTGCACATCACGGCATCCGCGGGGCCCACCGCCGCACCCACGACTTCCTCAGCCACCACAACCTCAGCTTGGGGACCCAGCCGGCCCAGCAGCCTCCGGAGCAACCGCGGGTTCCTGAGTGGCAGCAGCAGCAGCAGCAGCAGCAGCAGGCGTCTACGTCGTGGTGACGGGCGGCACACCCAGCAGCTCGGCGATGGTTATGCGGCCCTCGGCCTCGGCGGCGGAGTGATCAGCGGCGACGACGCTCATGAGGAGGCCCTCGAGCACTTGGATCTCCGGCCGGTCGGCCGGGGAGCGCGCCATGCACCAGGAGACGGTGGAGCGGAGAAGCGGGTCGTAGTGATCGAATTCCGGGTCCAGCAGGTGGCCTGCGTACGTCCAGATCATCTTCGTCGTCCCGTCGCGCTGGACCCTGATGGACCTCTGTGTGCAGGTTGGAGGAACGTCAGGCATCATTTTCGTTATCTTTTTTTTTTTTTTTGGGTGAGAGTCTCTTGTTAGTGAACCGGACTGATACAATGTCTAATCTTTTACAAAGGTTGGCGGGGATATTCTTACCATGATGGTCATGAGCCGCCCGACCTGCCACAAGTTCGTTGTCCAGCCATATTTACCCGCCACCTCATCAGCGCCCAGCGACTCTATGCTGTCGACATTCTTCCACGTCTCGGTGAACTGCTCGGGTGTATGGCACCACATGTTCCCACGAACCCTACACGCG
The DNA here is from genome assembly GCA_001447215.1 of Diaporthe aspalathi. Classification (NCBI taxonomy): domain Eukaryota; kingdom Fungi; phylum Ascomycota; class Sordariomycetes; order Diaporthales; family Diaporthaceae; genus Diaporthe; species Diaporthe aspalathi. The sequence goes on from LJJS01000038.1 coordinate 1,471, forward strand.
ACCAGCGAAAAGAAGTCGTTGCTGTGCCGGACAAGGAACCGCGTGATGACGCCCAGGTCGCCCAGCTTCACCACCGGCACCTTTTCGTGGGTGTGGCCAGGGCCCGGGTCCGCGCTGAAGTCGCCGATCATGACGTTGCGGTCGTTCATGTCGAAGTTGATGATTCCGTTCGCTGTAGATACAATCCCACCGAACATGCTTGTCGGACGAATTCCTCTCGCGTTGGCGCGTCATTGGTGTTGTCAGGCACGTAGCCTAGCGACGACCACCGGCCAGGGTAGGCCAGGGCAACGCAGGCGCGGAAGAGGCATAGTAAAACGCGCCAAATTTCTGAGTCCTTGAGAAATGCTTGTTGTGCAGATATCTTGCGGAGGAGGCTCTAGTTGTGATGTTGTCAGCGAACTGTGTATCGAACCTGGCGATATTCCCGAAGTCATATGGACACTACCGATTTTACTGTAGCAGTTGGCCAGACTGCTCTTTCATATTTGAAGAGGTTGTCCAGTTGGGCCAAGGCGGCTGTGGGAATAACTCTGTTGATTTGCGAGCCACTTGATCAGGTGTGGGCCACCTGAAGCGAGAGGCGAGGTAAGGATGGGGATGCGAGAAGTAGAAGCAATTATCATACATTTAAGTTTCCGCACTTCATAAACTCCATGCCGTCTAGCACCTGTTAATCACCTGCTGCCGATCCCAAAGTGGCAACCTGGAACATTCAATGTTGCGAGGCTCAGGGAACCACGATCGGGGAACAGTAGCAAGATAAGAATGGTACCAACACTACAATGCGTATAACTAGTTATCAAGATACCAAACGTATCCGCCAATGCAAGCTGTAAAGCATATTTCGGATACAGCGAGAATTGGGGGGATTGAATACCATTAGCGGAACACCACGGCCTAAGTCTTCCTCCATCTCCTGCGCGTAGGTATATTCCAGAGTGAGTATGTTGTCTATCATCTCACTATCGTTATCCCAGCCGTTTTCGATCATCCCGGGCCACCATTTACGCTGTAAGGTAACGACCGACTCAGTCTCCACTCAGCATTTAGCCTTGAGTATTCCTTGCGGAATCCTGCTTTGATGGCCCCGGCCTGAGGGAAGACTTACTCACCTGGACTATATGCCTTGCACCGACCATCTTCTTCATAGCCCACATCTCTGTAGCGAAAGCAGGCAGCTCCTGGCTCCATTTTATGACAAGCTTCTGTCCGGCGTACTCGAAAAGCGCAGCGACGCCCTGGGAACCGGCGCCAAGAACCTTGACGAAGGTATAGCCCATGTCCTCCAATGGCTTCTTCATGTCGTCCTGAATCATGTCACCGCCCGTGTCCGCTCTCGTTGCCTGCGTGAAGGGAACATCGCGGCCCATCCCGACGGGTCCTGTCGGGGGTTGGCCATTGAGGGCAGGGTCGGGCCTCGCGGGGCTCCAATATGGGATCCGCAGCTGCTGGAAAATGGGTATGCGCTCCTCTGCTGGCCATTCTGTAAGGGCCTTCCAGTAGTTGTCAAAGTAGTCGATTGTTTTGCTGGAGCACAAATATTGAGCGGTCGCTGAGACTTGGCCGGTTTGCCATGGTGGACCGCTGGCGGTAGGTCAGGGCGAGCTGACTTGTCCAGCGGCAGATAAGGATGGATGTGCCGAAGGAGGTTAGTAGTTGAGCCTGACGGCTGTTAACCCTCAAAGTGCTGGCTCACTTTGTGAAGCTCTAAGAACACTAGATTGATCTTGTGGATACAAAAGAAAGCAGCCCTGACCACGCTCCGCGGTTTGAGTACAATGAGCACATGTGCCGTTTCCGGAGGCTTGCATACTAATTCCCATTATCCAAGTCTCATGCGTGGCCTAACACGTGCGGTTCTGTTTTGCTGACTACATATGTACGCAGCCTTAGCGAAAGCTCATCCCTTTGCTCAAAGAGTCATAGTCCTTCACCCGCAAAGTTCCAAGGTTCTTTAGAGATGATAACTACCTAGGTAGTAACATAAAATCACTCTCGCCTTCAGTACTGCATATCAGGACGTTCAATTACTTAGACAATAAGATTCCATCTGAAAAAACAGTAGTAGTGGAAGTCGTGTCGCAGCAGATGTATCACATAGTTACATCCTAATCAAGGCTACCTAGGCGGCGTCGTGGAGATGAACGAGGTGAGGTGATCGATTCCTAAGCATAGTTGTTGCAGAGTCACGGAGATTTTTAGGAGAATATTCAAGAGCACAAGCATCTATTGCTGATTTGAAAAGCTAGGAACGCAGATAGAAACCGTTGGTTCCTTACTACTATATGCTACACATCCTCCCAAGAACATGCGTTGTCCTCGGCGCTGTCTACTCTATAAGTTACCCAGCCCGGGTGCATTGCAGTTTTAAATTGTGGGGGCCTCTGGCCATTATGAGATCCCGAGGGTGCAGAGTTAAGCATCGATATATTATATATGATAATTAAAAAGAAACTTTAAAAAATTATTTTATATATTATATATATTAGCCTTTGAAGGTTTGTCTCGCGATGGTGTCATTTTTTCAATGGCAAGATCGCTTTGCGCAGACTTAAAAAGACCGGATCAAAATCCGATACCAGGGATTATTTTTCGCTTTTTCACGACCAACCACAGCAAAAACCACACGAGAAGTTGGCATGCAGGAGGTCTACCGACAAGCCCCCCTCGGTGAATGGCCCAACATGCATTGCGAAGGCTTTCTGTATCCAACCAGGCAAGAAGCCGCCCCATTTTCTGGTAGCACAGCATCTTGGAGTGTGTCACGCCACCCAGCCACCCTGTTTCTCCTGCAAGAATTACTCGTCCACTTCCACACAGCCTGCTTAAGATGTTGCATTTACAGCGTTGTGCCAAGACAAGGCAGCCAACACCTATCCATCATGATCTGGATGCCTAGGTATCATGCATTCTGCTCTCCCGCCTCGCTGCAACTAATTTTTAGAACGGATCTGAGGGAGTGTGCACTTGCATATTTTGATGTCCTCTCCGGTGCCACGTTGCAGACCATTACTGGTTATTCTGATGTCGCCATCCACGGTCATCTAGCCCTTGAAGCCGGTCAAGAGTCACTTCATTGAATATAAATAGTCGGGCGCACCCATGGATTCCCAACCCGACATCTAGGGGCAGCCATCCAATCGTCGGGTACCAGAGCCCCAGAGCCATCTGAGGTGATTAAAGTCTTCGCAAACCCCTCCTTGATCAATACTTACACAGCTCTCGAGTCGCCGTGGCCGCGTCTTCCTCCATGGAGCCTGTTCCGGGTGCGCAAGGGCAGGCAGGGACTCAACAGAGACTGACAGAGAGCTGGGTCAGGCTTATGAAGCAAGTAACCAGCAGCAATGACTATCAAGACATCGCTGCATTGGTTGCGAAGGTAGACGCTTTATCTCTGCAGAATGAGAAGCTAGAAAGAGCCTTGCAAGATGCGGCCGTTGCCGAGATGCGGAACATGGGCGCCATCCAAAAGATCAAGAACGAGAACGAGGAACTGCTGGAAACTACTCGCCAGAACGTCTCCGAGTTGAAAACAGCGCAGAGCAAGGAGTCCAATGCTCAGCGGCTGCTGCAGAAGACTCAGGAGCAGGTCGAGGATTTGAAGAAAGAGCTCCAAGTCAACGCCAGCAAGATATCGGAGACCATGAAGAGCAAACAGGAAACTGAAACCCGCATCAGAACGCTTCAGGAAAAAATGGAGAAGATGGCAGATGCCCTCAAGCAGACCGAAGCAAATCTGAAAACGGCCACCCAGACTGCTTTTGAGCAATCGAAGAAGCTCGACGCAACGACCAAGGAGTTAGAGAGCCTCAAGGCTTTGGCAATGCCATTGAAAGTGCGAACGGACCAGCACATTCTGTCAGTCATGCATGAGAACTTCATGAAACATAGAATTTTGAACAAGTAACTGACCATACCGAATTGACATCAGCTCGAAGCAACTAAGCATGACATTTGATGAAGCGTACCGTTTGATTGATGACTTCCACGGCCAACTGGATCTTTCAGACTATGTGTTCTCAACGGGAGGGTGGCAGAGACTGACAAAGCTGGATTGTCTCAACGGCATTCCTCTGCCCCCTACCAACTCAGACTCCGCGAAATACATGCGCGTGGCCGCCGTGCTCCGGCTGTTAGCCGAAGCCGTGTCCGTTCACATTTGCCAGCCGGTCTACATCTCACAAAAAGGGGCCACTGTCGCTGATGTGCTCGACGTCGTTGACCAGGTAGATCCGAGGCGTGCGACACACATCCGGAGCGTTCTCCTCAACATGGAGCCAGCAAAGCAAGATGAGTATGCCAAGAAGCGTGTGACTGCGGCTTTCAATGAAGTTTTCGAAACTGTCAGATTCATGTTGGCCGACGAGAAGGCATTCGGCCGCGCCTTGCTCTCATGGCTGGACAAGATCTGCGGCACTTGGCGGTCGTTGCAACAATTCGAGGTCAGGTTCCAAGCGCTCTTCGAGGCCAATAACGAGGATCTCGTGCCCGAAGAATGGGAGCCCCTGCCGCAACCACGCCTGCGGCCACCAGCCCACAGTCAAGGCCGAGCCGTCAACGGAGCCGCTTCTGGTGCAACACACGCGAAGCCCGACCCGAGCTTCAAATTGGAGCTGGCGAATGTCGTAGCCCAGATCTGGCCCACGTTCCTCTGTGTGACCACCGCAGGCAAATTGGAGCCCCTGAAGACCGGATACGTCCTGCTCAAGGCTCAAACAGCTCAGGCACAGCAAGAATTAAGCCTGCATGCAAGGCCAAATAAGGCGTCGGATGCCTACCGCGTTGGGAGAGGCGCGCGGCTGGGCGTCATCTCCGCAAATGGAGCCAACAAGTCCAGGGAGAGACTCAACTCTTTTTTAGGCTAATGGTGATGGCACGACCAAGACTGTGGTTGACACGCCGAAGGAGGATGAATGAACCAGAGATTTATTTGCCTAACAGATTGAAAAAATGGATCAGTTAGTGGCATTGCGAAAACGTGGAGGTGCTGATGCGCGGTGTCAAATAGGTCAAAAGTGTATGGGAGCGAAACGCTGGTGATCTTTCACATTCATTTTTGTCCAGGAGCAGCGTCTTTCTAACGATATACCATGTGGCCAGATTGTCCTTTCAGCATACAGATATGAATCTCTCGACTTTCAGCCATGTGGATGACTGTGCGCAGGGCACCTCTCGAGTGATACGCATGCACCCCAGCAACCGTAGACCAGAGTTCAGTTTTAGGTAGATTTGGTGGCTTCCATTCTATCTTCTTCAGTATTTAGAATCCACAGCATGTTTTCATTCTCCAATTCATATCGGCAGTCACGGCACGCGATTCCAGAAACGATTTGAGTTTTTAATTAACAGGAACGCCAAAGCAGGGTTCCGCGAAGGAAGATGAAACATCAAAGCCCCCAGGTGGTGACCAAACAAGGCACCACCAACCATAAATGGCCATGAGCCACAGAATTGGCTATTCTTCTTTGGAATGGGGTAGATAGAAAGAACTAACCGCAGCACACGGTAGCTTCCCGGGAAGCACTTGTCTGATTTCCACTGTAGCGATATACGGCGTTAGAGAACACATGCTGGATGATGACGAGTTTTCTCGCGACTTGCACTCTGGAACTTACTCTGAGCCCATCCACTCATAGTGAAAGACGAAGGAGCCAAAGAATGCTCCAATGAAGATGCAGATGATTATATATCCGTTGTAGTACATGGCCAACCTGGAAGTGGAGAGGTAATGTCAGTGATGTACCAGAAGCATATTCGGAAGGCCCATTTGAGCCCCCTTTCTTGACGGGCTGGATAGTGTTCCCAAAATAGGAAAAGTGAGGGATGTGTGGGAGGAAACAAGACTGGGGGTTCAAGAAAACGTACAGCATGACAAAGTAGGCCACAGCAAACTGGCACATGTGCAGCAGAGCGCGGATAGCCTGCTCAAGCACAGTCGGCCGGAAGCGAACAGACGGGGCGACATTGACAGGCTGCACATTCACCCCATGGTCCTTGCCCTCTCCGCTCTCCGACCCTGTTTTCTGGGCGACTGGTCCAGCAGTTCCAGGAGTCGCGACGTAGGAGCCACTGCCACCGCCACCGCTGTTGGTGTTGTTATTGCTGCTGTTGTTGATGATGCCGGTAGAGTGCTTACGGACGAGGAAAGCGTCGTACTCCTTCACCGCCCTGCGCAGTAGCTCGAGGAGCATGACGAGGAGGAGCACGCCGATGCATGAGCCGGCGAACATGCCGGTGCTGGTGACGTGCCACGAGCGCGAGATGAAGCACGAGTCGACCGTGTTCCAATTCCACAACATCTGGGACGCGAGGCTCGTCAGCGGGGTTATTCTCTCCACAACATCGTGTTCAATGGAAGGGGAGGGGGGAGGGGGAGATGTGAATGGGGAATTTACGTACAGAGATCTTGCATGAGTCGCCTCCCCCCATGCTCATCGACATGCTGCTGGTGGTCGCCGCGGCGGCGGCAGAGGCGGTGCCCGTAGCGGCCATGTCCATGGCCGTGGAAGTGCCGTGATCCATGTGGTCCATGTCGATGTTTGTGACTGAGGCTTCGAAATAGGGAGGAAATGCTGGAATGTTACAAAGACGGGGTGGCTGTTGGTCAGGAATGGGTATCGGCTGGGAAGGGCACGTGGCTGCTGTAAGTCGGTAGGTGAAGGAAAAGGGATGCTCACATCAGAAAGCTTGCCCTGCAGCGGGGGGAAACAAAACCAAAGGCAAGTCAGATTGTTATAAACAGCCAGACCCGAGCCCAGCTCCTCCAAGATAAAACCGAGGTTGGCTCGAGGCTCCCACCACCGGCGTAGAAGCTACACGGCCCAAGCTCCCCCTCCTTTCACCAACGGCGCCTCAAGCTAGACCATTGGCTGACTACTTCAGTATGTGCCTATCCAAAGTCGTTGGGATCCACAGGATAAGGAAGATAGGATGAGGCACCGGGGTGCTCTGCGCAAGTTTGAGCACGTTTTCTGCAGCTCGTGTGCGACGATTGGCCTCCTCCGCCAAGAGGCTCGGGTCGACTGACCGGCGGTAGCGCAACGGAGAAACGCCTCGCAGGTACGAAGCCCACCTAGAATTCCTTTGGGGGCGAATTGGGTATGCAGTGGTCACGAAAACTGGTGACATTCGCGACCAGACAACGAGACCCGGGCTGGGGATGTCATCCCCGGTGAGGCTTGCATTGTGGCGGACGAGGTGTGGTCGCAAGCATACCCTCCTCTCCTCGCATAGGTATGGTCTGTCATCAGCACCGACACCTGCTTGCACTTACACCCAGCCGCATACACCGACAGTCATAGGCATCAGATGTCCTCACCCATAGACAAGTATGGTACACCGGTGTATCGCCCAACATCAACGTCCATCAACACACTGCCACACTCCCACTCTCACAGTCCCATAACTCACACACCAACTCCCACAACAACCACTCCAATACCTAGGTAGTCAAGACGGGCAAAACACCTACATCTTGTACTTACATCCACAGAATTGGTCTTGAATGTGTTGGATTGTGGGCATGAGCGATGAGTGTACCCTCCACTCATTGGCGCATATATTCGGCCGCTACTGAAGAAAGCCCACGCACACATGTATGCACAGACAAGTGCCAGACTGTGGTCTGCAGAACCAGGAGGTGTCGAGAGATCTATTAGTCTACCATGTCTACCGGGTATGCATATCCCACCCGTCTATCCATACTGACAACGCCTTCTCAGCCTGGACTCCAACGCTTCAAACCAGACATCAGACACATGCTCTCAGATCCTCATCCTCTTGCCCAGGAACAAGCCGGCATACGCGACCACCCGGTACAAGACACCGATAGCGACCAGCACCCCGACATTCCGCCACGTCGCATCCAGCCTGTAACCCATCGCCTCGGCCGCCATGTCCGTCTGGTAGAGGTAGCCGAACGGCCTGACGAGCTCGCCAAAGTACAGCTCGCTCAGCCACGAGCCGGGTGAGCTGCGCCACAGCCACACCATGTTCCACCTCGACACCTGCGCCAGCGTCGGGGCCGCCCCGCAGAGGATGCCCACGATCAGCGAGGCCATCGTGGCCAGGAGCGGCGCGTCCTCCCTCTTGGCCACCATGGAGACGACGGCCGATATGCCGTACACGCACCAGAAGTAGCCCATGTTGCCGGCGAAGGCGACGCCCCAGGGGATGACCGGCTTCGCGAGCACGAGCGTTATGCCGGTGAAGTGGAAGCACGCGGCCAGCATCCGCGGCAGCACGCACAGCGCCTTGGCCACGAAGTACGCCAGCCGCGAGTGGCCCGCCTCAGCCTCCCTGCGGTGCAGCAGCGTCTCCTCGCTGAAGACGCGGACGCCCGGCGCGGCCGAGATGAGCCCGATGGCGACGTTCATGAGCAGCGCGAGCTGCGGCACGGACGTGAGGTCGACCGCGTTGGAGAGGATCGCGAACTCGCCCCTGTAGAGGCCGCGGAAGAGGACCCCGTTCCGGCTGTTCTGCGCGAGGCCCAGCAGCGCCGCCGCCACCGAGGCGAGCGCCATCTCGAACCAGAAGGACGTCTTGTCGCGCCACTGCTGCACCATCGCCCGGCGCAGGCATAGCCACGTCTGCCTGGCCCGCGGCGCACCGCGTTTCTTGAGGGCTTCCAGCATCGCCGGGTCGAGGAGCGACTGGTGGTCGAGAGGGAGGCTGATCTTGCTCAGGCTCATGAGTGACGACGGCGTGACGGAGCGCCGGCGGCCGGCGGCCGACGACATGAAGCTCACGATGGAGGCGTGCCGCTCTTTCATCTGGGCGTGTTGCCGCGAGCCGACCCAGTTGGATATGAGCCAGTCCTTGCTGATGTCGCCCTTGGCCTTGTACGCGCGCCCGTTGCCCGTGATTATATCAGTGACGACGTCACCAGAGTTCGCATGGGGCGGGAATACGAAGCCACAGTTCTCAAAGTACCGCTGTACGTAGTCCTCCGACCCCTCGTAGATGATCTGGCCATTTGCGAGCAGAATCAGCTGGTCAAGCATCTCGAAAATCTCCATGCGCGGCTGGTGGATTATCACGATTACTGATATGCCAATCCGGGCAATGGCTTTGAGGGTGCGCATTATGGAGGACGCGGCAGTTGCGTCCAGCCCGGACGTCGGCTCGTCGAGGAATATCGCCATTGGCGCCGCTGCTAATTCCATCCCGATACTCACGCGCTTCCGTTGACCTCCACTGATCAGTGGCTTTCCGACGGTCCCTACCCTCGATTCACGAACGTGCGAAAGCTCGAGGCAGTCAATCACGCTATCGACGTGTGCGCGAATATCTCTATCCTCCCATGTACGCGGAAGACGGACTCGAGCACTGTGCAGGATATTCTCGTAGACAGTGAGTTCTGGGAGGACAATATCATCCTGTGGTACAAACCCCACCTGCTTTCTGAACCTCTTCATCTTGTTCGGGGTATCGTTGACCATCACAATACCCCCTGTGTTGGTAGTCTTGCCCATCAGCACGTTCACAAATGTCGACTTGCCCGCCCCAGAGCCACCCATAACCGCGGTCAGAGATCCCCTCTCTATGGTTCCCGTCACGTTCTGCAGGATAGGTCTCGGCGTGCCCTTAGGCTGGAAGCTCAGGTCGGCATACTGGAACGAAAGGCCCAGGCGAGCGGCATCGGTGGCCTTCTGCATCGACTGCACGAAGGACCTCAGCTCTGGGGATAGGTCGGCAACATCCTGGATACGCTGGCCACGCTCCATTGCCAGAGCAGCCTCGAACCCAGTCAGCGCACGGCGTGGTGTGCCCGGCTCCGAGACCGGCGATGATTCCGAGTCCCACGGCGCATTCTCGCCCACGCGAACACTCCTGTACGCGGCGGTTCGATCTGTCACTATCCTCCGCAAGCCGGTGCCCGGCGTGCCACTTCCGGCTGTGCTGAGGTTGGCATTCGAGTTGTTCTTCACGCGCTTTCGAAGTCTGAGAAGAAGCATCCCGAGAATAAGGCACACGTCGAAGATAATCAGTATCGCCAGCGGGATGTAGAAGCGCTGGGACACCGAGCCTGCGGGACAGGCGCTCCCGACCGCACACGGCGTTGGCTGTGCCGTACCAGGGGGGCAATAGTGAGCTTTTGGACATGGCAACTTCTCTTGACCACCGGCAGGACAATAGAATCCGCCCTGGCAAATTACCGGCTCGAAGGGGCCCATGCCAGTATTCTCATGCCCGATCTGGCAAGTCATGCCTGCGGCCCTTGCCATTTGGCACACGTCAGGAGGTGGGCAGTACTGTGGTAGCGAGTTGACTGTGTTGTTCCGGCCTATGAGGTAGGTCTTGTCAGATGTATCACTTGAAGTAGATGGGCCTACCACTCACACAAGAAGCCCTCTTTGCAGCCTCCCCGCAGCCACTGCTCCAGGCCCATGATCTGCATAGGTACAGCATAAGGGCCCCGATAACAGAGGGCTGCATCGACCATGGTCTCGTTGTTGTCCCGCTGCTGGACAGCCCGATAGAGGGTCTGGGAAAACCTCGTGTGGTTTAGGCCTGTACATGCGGCATCATAAGGGCTCAGCCTCGCCTCGTCGATGGCGACAAGATCGTCCTGCTCAGCGTCGAAGACCAACGGCGCGCTCACGTCAGGCCCGTTTGAGGCGTCCCATATCGGGCCAAGGCTCCCATCGTCGTCGGAGATGCTCGCACTGCGTTTCGGTCTGAACCATTTCCCGCCTGTGTATACATCGATGCCATTCGCCTGGTTTCCCATGCACTCCCAGGCAGCTGCGTTGCTGTCTGAGATTGGGGTTTGCCTGTAGGCGCAGAGACAAGCTTGTGTGTCGAGGAATGCTGGGCCCTTGAGAAGGCCTTGTGGGAGGAAAGGGTCTTGTGGGATTTGTGCCAGCGACAATGTGAAGTCGTCGGGCGTCGTCGAGGCTGGTGGGATAGCTAGAGCCATGGCCAGTCCCAGGGTTGAGAAGGGGCTGCCCGGTATACGATGACCAGAATCACACCTCGGCCGTGTGTCCTCGCCTCGAGTCTGGAAGACCTGATATCGTATCCTTGGTGATTGCAACGTACTTTACGCCAGGAGAAGTCGACAGTCGTGGCTCCCGGGCCTGGGCCCTCCCGAGAGCGCCCCCTACATCCTTATGACTGCCTCGGAACATCAGCGCAGGCAACGACTGGCGAGCAAGACTTGTCCGGATCACCGGCCATGATCCTTTGGCACATGTTCCCCACAAATGCGGTCAAGTTGAGGCTCCACTGCTGGGTGATCACTCGGATTTCTGGCACATGGGCGGATCCGGCACGGCTGGCAGCGAGTTGCTGCGCAGTCACCGATTCAAACGCGGAACATGGCTGGCGAGGACGAGAGTCGGCAGCTTCGCCCAGCCGGTGCCCTGGCAGATGAGATCAGCCCTTGTCTTGTTGAGTCGCAACATGGCAAGCATGGCCATTGGCAATCAATCCTTTGGTGGGCGGGCTTGCTGACCAAGATCCGCGGCCGGGGATGAGCCTTGGTGGAGGATTTGGCTCGAGGTTGGGTTGAAGGATCCAGATGCTGTCGTAGACGTTGTGGGCCACTCAGACGCAGAATTGCAATGGGGCGCCGGAGACTGACCGGGGGTCGCGCTGAGGCTGAGGCTGTGACAGCAGTTAATTCAGGTGCCTAAAATCCGCGTAGTCCGAGCGGCACGCATTGTCGCTCGCCTGCCCAGGTGAGCTCGGAACCTGACCCGATTACCCACGCCCACCACCGAGTATCCACACACTACAGCATCCAGTCCCAGAACACCTACCCCATTACCACCACCAACTCCATCATGTATGCTGTGCTCTTAGATGGTTGAGTGTGTAAATTGCGCCGTGTGATGCCCTCTGCTTGGCTACTTAGCAGTACCTGGGGTACCTAGGTATGGATGGTGCAATTATTTGATAACACTCTGTTTTGCCAGGCACGATCCGCTTTAGTACCACGTCATGCAGATTTCAAGTGGCACGTGAGTGAGGTGCTAGCCCTGAGCGACAATGACCAGTATGCCACGGTTGCTGCTGACCGGATCGCTTCCCATGAGGAGACCAACGAATGTCGAAAAGCTGCCGTCTGAAGAGTATTGGCTGAGTTTTCAATTCGTTTCTTCTAGCACGTCACACCGGTATTCAAACAAATAAATAAAGCAACCTGTTGATTGTTCAACTTTAGAAACACTCCCAGATGTTTGGTGAGACCGAATGGATCCCCTGTTCTTGGAGTTGTCCCATTCTTTGCATCTCACCCGCGTTTTTCCGACTTTTCATCAGATGTCTTCGATGACGAGGCTGGAGACTCATCCAGGGCTTGTCCAACTGACCCAATACGTGTCGTCGTCTCGCTGGCGAAGCTCGATGGCTGGCGCTCACTTGTGCATGTCGTGGTCGTGTAGGCGGACTGTGTCGTCAGACTGTACCAGCTCTTGTCGGCCGGAGCCGGCGCGTCGCTGGCAGAGCTGACAGCGTTTCCAGACTCGATGGAGTCCCGGCGAGCACGAGGATGCCTCCGTCCTGTTCTCTCTATCGAAGCGGCGGGCAGCCCGGGGCTTCTCACCCTGCGCGTGGCCTCGCGGAAGAGCTGTCTTGCGTGTGGCATGCATGCTACCACAACACCGACGCAGACTTCGATGAAGGACCAGATGATGCCTTCGATCGCATCGTCTAAGAATTGGTATGTCCTTAGTCGGTGCCGCTCATGTGACTAGGTATAAAATATGAGTTTCACTTACTGGTGACGTTTTGGGAAGTAGCGAATCTTAACAAGTTATGGACCCGAACTGCAGCCACGACAGTGAGGAATATTCCGACACTAAACATGGCGAATATGCCTAGCTTTTTCCGCAGCGGGTGATTGAGCTTGTACAGCTGCGTGAACGGGAGGATGAGCATCCACACGTCCAGCGCGATGTTGATGCCCCCGTGAGCTAGGCTCAAGTTATTCAGGTCAACCACGACGCCGCGCTCCTCCTTCTCCTTCCAGCCCTCCCAGATCAGCCAGATTGGCAGTTTATGTATGAGACTGAGAAGGAAGAAGAGAAATCCCATGACGAGGTCGAATGCAAGGGTGCACCAGACCACTTTCTTGAACCTTTCCTCCGGGAAGATTCTCAGAAAGAAAGCCAGGATCGATGCTTTGACGATTGCTATGGCGAGGAGGTAATGCTGCTGGACGGCTAAGAGCAACTGTTCTACGTCAGAAAGGCGCTGTGAAGACAGATTTGAGGCTCAAGGAGGTTTGTTGGGGTGACGAACTTTAAGAAAAGTTGTCATCTGATGCTCGTTGAGCACCCATACTTGCAGGCCGAGGCCTTGTGGGATCACTGGAAAAGAGATGTTAGCCAGCGACTTCGCGTTACCAGGTCATCATCATGGCTTACTAATTTGGATGACGCATAATAAAGGGACTAGAAGCACCTGTAAAACAGAAACATGGGGAGGTCAGTACGTACACGGCTGCCCCGGTTTTCGAATACCCGTCGCACACCAAAGAGGAGACTACAACGGGGACAGACATACAAATCCGACCGTCAACCAAGTATCATCTGCCCCCCAACGAGTATACCGCAAGTACTTGACAGTCATTCGTATCAAGAAGACGATTGCAAGTGCAAACACAGTGAGGGTCACCACGCGGGCCTCGTGGCTGCGGTCTTTGGCCGGCAGGCCGCATGCTGTCGCCGTGAAGTTGAGGAATGCTAAATGATATGCCAACAACTGTCGTTAACGAAGCCAAGCCCGCTTTTGCCTCCATCTCCTCTGTGCTGGACTCACATAGGAACTCTACCACGGTACACTCCTGCCATACGCAGGCGCCGGCAACTTTGCTGTATGTCTCATCTACACAAAGCTCTGTCTGGGTCTTGTTGGAGAATTGCGGCAGCTGCGAAACCTGAGCCGCACATACGGTCTGAAAGAGGTTATGGTCAGCGAACTGAGAAATAATATAGCCCCAGGGCCCTGTGTAAGATGGCGCAAATTACTAACGCCGCATTGTGGAGGCGCTTGTGCCGCGGTGAGCCCAAGGAGGCAGGACACGGCGAGGGCGACGAGGAGCCGGAACGTCAACATTGCGAGATGTGCATCAATGGGCCAGGGCCTCGACGGAAAATCAACGGAGTGGGCACATACTGGTTCTTATCTAGTCAAAGCCCAAATGCAAGCTCTCGGGCCAGCCCAGACTTGGATCGGGATCAATGTGGTGGAGCGGTGAATCGGGTATGGTACAGGTAGCTATGACCTGCAGATAGCTCCAAAGTGGACATTTGCCACCACTAAATCCGTTGCCATGAGATTGGTGCTAGCAGCAAGAACTCCATGCCAAACCACTTGACGTGTTATCTAGTGGATGATCGGCAACTGCGTAGAGGCAACAAAGGCTAGGCCGTCTCGCCCATATCTTGGAATGCAAGGCACTACTACCTAGGTACCTATGCAAACGGACATTCAGACACCAGTTCTGCTACCTGACCAGTATCGGTATGACCTTCTGTCTCCAATTGCAGGACACATGCAGCGGCTTATCTGGCTCAAGTGCTGTAACTCGGTGAAGATGGTGCGCCATCGAAGCAGATAATCCATTACACTGAGTTGGTACATTAATACTTTGGCTTGAAGATTCTCTTTGTTCGTGGGGCTGTGGTATTTGGAATTGATCGGCGGTCGGTTGCACTTGTCCAGAGCCCGCTTCGGAAATGGACCTTGGTTTTGCCGCATGTGATAGTGACAGCTCCTGTCCACATGCGATCAAGCGATCTCGTAATCCTGAGCTTGGTTATTCAGCTCGAGGACAGTGCGTCAAGATGCAATACCTTCATATAGGAGCACAAGGAGTTGATCGGAGCGAGCATCATCACCCACTGACCTTTCAAGTCCTTCAGTTCTAGGGCTCTGTGTAAGAAAGCAGTGATAACACCCTCAATGAAGCGTGTGAAATCATGATAGCTCCAAAATACATAAGAAGAAAGAAAAGCTAACTTTAGACCATGCGCTCCTTGCTGACAGCACATGCAGCAATTACTTATCGATATGGGATTGGATGGCATGGATGCTACTTAAACAGCTGTGCCCACTTCTCAGTCCAGCCTCAGCCCTTGGAGTCACTTATTAACACAAGGCTGTTCTGTCATCAAAGAATGCAGATGGTTGCCTGCCTGGTGATTGGTATGGGTACAGAGGGTGCCATTCGAAGAGATTGACAGACTCAGCATGTACTGGTAGTCTCCTAGAAGGCTCAATCGGTTGAAAACTCAAACCATCACAAAATTAAGCAAGTTGAATGCTCAGCCTTGAGCAGTCGCCGGGTTGACACTCAATCCAGGGCCCCAGGTTAAGGTCTAGGCGTGAAAAACGTCATAGATGTCTGCATTAGAACATTCCAAGTCCTGAGATGCGCATTTAGAAATACTACAGCCCAAGAATGAAACCTGGGCCTCTCTTTTTCTGAGGAAAAACAAGAGTTCCACACTTTCGTCTGGAGTTTTGCATCTAATTTTTAAAGCTATCACTTTCTTACAGACTCTAGCAAATAACATTAGTGATGTTTTCCACTGTAGCATAGGGCTTGACCCCGCGTCCGGGCGAATTTGGCGGACTGCACTCCTGCTGCAACGCGCGGCCCACGACGCGGAGCCATGATCCAATCCAATCCCACCTCTAGTCCTCAAGGTCATGCAAGCACCCTTCTTAATTGGGCTCACCGTGAGGGCTGCACCTTGGGGGTCTTTTGCCTACCATCGCCGCTGCCGCCCCCTGCCTGCAGCCCATGAAAGGCCTTGATGCCTCATCACCCAGTCCTCCTCCTCCCTAACCAGGCAAGTATCTACACAGGTTCCCAACTACTACCATTGACCTGACTTGTATGACATGAAGTCCACTCTCCCCCCCCCTACCCCAGCTGGTTTTTCTTTCCCCTTACCAAGTACCTACTGCACCCAACTCACCGCTTGCTCTCTTACTTAACTATAGTTTCTCGCCCCACGGCCACGGCTCTTGCTTACTGGGTAACGATAGGTAAGCTATTATCTTATAGCTGTCCTTAACTGGCGGACTCATCTGCTATAATCCCAATTCTTGCACGTTCATATTGTGTATATATCTAGGCAAGTAAAACTAAACGAACTAAATGCAGCCAATAGTCTTTTTATTACTCACAATTTCTTGCCCTCCTATCAGGACTACTAGTATTGTTTAGCATTGTGCAGCTCACTCGACTGTAATCCTGCTACTTGTAACCGAAAATTGCCTAACTAATTACAAGCATAGCTCAGGTTCAAAGTTCGTTCTCTTAGTCGAACTCTTCAAGTGCCGCTCAACGTTGAACACATGCATTCAAATCGATGGGGGCTGAAGAGACACTCAGCTGCATTGGCACTTGGGCACACAACACATACCTCCTGTCGGAATATTGAAGCAGCTGTACCAAGACCTTTTGTTGTTAGCGCACTTGCGCGCTCAGTCTGGATTTCCATGACACCTATTTCAATGGTCGAGCGATCCTGACAGAGCAAAGACTTACCTAGTAACCAGTCTAAGTATTCTCTCCAAGTGTCCAACACTGTCGTCGTGAGCCAGAAACGACGGACCTTGGCCAGTTCGCTTGTCTTGGTCATTGATTTCCCCCGTGGACATCAACGCCGTAACCCGGGAAAGGGCTCCGCAAGTACTGGGATTCTGGTTAAAACTTCCACTGCGGATTATCACACGAGCAATATTCCCAGCGTGATAGGTGACAGTAGCTCGAGATGGAAATACAATCTCATATTTCAACTCCCTGAACTTCAACTGGACTTCTCTGTCTCATCAGTCAACTCGCAGCACCTACCTAGATAATTCTACTGGGTGTGGGTTAGTTGGTATACTCATTTGGCCAGAGCAGCTATGTCCTCCCAGACAGCCGGTTGATTTCGAAATTCTCCGATTGGAATCCATCCGTTTGTTTGCACACGCTAAAGTCGCTTCTACTCTCTATATCTCAAATTACTAGATCCTCTTCCTCCTTCTAGCTACCTCTTCCTTACCTATTCTCCCTCTTGGCCTCATTTAAGCTGTCTCTCCCCAACTCTCAATAGCTTAACATTTATCCTATTATCGCCATCTCACAGTTTAATATCTTACACGTCGTCATCTCAGCTTATGACCAATCCCATCATATTTAATTAGGTTGCTGGTGGCCTTTTTAATATCCTTACTTACTTATTCAAATGTTTGAGTTCTAGGCCCTGACCTCTTCTCGTCTGACACATGGCAGCATCCAGCCGGCTACTCCTTCGCCAGACAATTCGCAGTGTCGGGACCACATCCCCCAGGACCTCTGTCTGAAACCCTGCAATATTAATTACTTGCACCTGAACCCCGGTAGGGATTGCGATGTCCAGTCCACTACACATTTTCCTGGCACTAGGTACTCACGTATCCAACCAATGGAGAGGTGTTGTTTGCGTCAGATCTTGATGGATAATACTTACTCGAAGCATCACATGTGTCTCGGTTGCTATTCCACCACAGCAGCGACTAAAGTTGCCTCATCACAGCATCGGCATCACAACTTGCACATCACCACGGTCACCGCACCATCGCGATCACCACATCATCGCGATCACCACTGTGTGGCCATCACCACAAATTGAATACCACGGTTGCTGCTGCATCAGCATCACCACGATATTGCGATCAAGCAGTACGGGCGAGAAGGTATGGCAGTCGGGTCGATCTGGGGAGCCGCAGTTAAGCCACCACTGCAGTTTTGCCGCCTGTCATTGCGCCGTGTCCGTCGCACTGCGCTCCGGACCCATCTCAATCCCGAGCAGTTCCGGACCTCGCAGCCCGGCACGTGTCGCCCGCGATTTCCGAGATGCTCACGCTTAAGACGGAGACACAAACAAATAAACAAATGTTTCCTCACGTCGGAACAGGGACACAACCAAAACAAGACGAGCCTTGCGCCTTCCACATACAAACAAGAGTTCCATCGTTCCTTCCTCGGGCCAGCCGTTCCTGCCCAGCCTCGCCTACCCACACCCATCTCTTGCCCCCATCATACCTTCCCTGATACCTTCACAGATACCTCCCTTGTCACCTACTCTGCTTCTACCTTCCAGAGGGCTTCTGCCTTTCTTGATATCTTTCCTACTGCTAAGACCAGTAGTCCTCTGCCTTACACACACACACACACACTGGGCCCCCAACTGGCTTACTGCTGCTGGCTTCCGGAAGGATTCTCTCGGCCTTGTGCCGTGGTCTCCCAATTGCATCTACCGCTTCCACTTCCGGAGGAGATCGCCTTACACACAACTTCACTCCTAGCTTCCTTTCCCTACTACAGCCTTCCAGGGGGGGCTCTGCCTTACATACCGGCCTTCCTACGACCATTACTTCTATTTACTGTTGGAGGAGCTCTGCCATCCCCACTGCTTACTTCAAAGAGGAGGCTCTGCCTTCCATCCTGCTACCCTTTAGGGGGTCTCTCCGCCTGACACACTCGCCGTCCAGTTACCATCTCTACTGCTAGCTACAAGAGGAGCTCTGGCTTCCACACCACTTTCTCAACTACCAACTCCGGAAGGGCTCTGCTTTCCTTAATACCTTAATACCTTAATACCTTACCTTTCCTGCTAGGTATTGAAGGAAACTCTGCCTTCCTTAACGCCTTAACACCTTACCTTTCCTGTTAGATATTCAGAGAAGCTCTGCCTTCCTTAACACCTTAATACCTTAATACCTTACCTTTCCTGTTAGGTATCCAGAGAAACTCTGCCTTCCAAGCTATCTCCCACCTCCCCTGCGGCTGATTTCCGGAAGGTCGTGCCCCTACATACCGCCTTCCCTACGGCTAGCTTCCAGGCGGGCTCCGCTTTCCCATCCGCCTCACCAGCTACCTTCTCACCTGCCTCACCAGCTGCCTCCCCTGCTGCCTCCCCTGGCAACCTCAGCCTCCTCTACGCCTTCCCTGACCCGCCTGGCCAGATGGAACCTTACTTCGACTACGACTCTCAGCCTGTCTGGGCTGGCAGCGGCGACCCCAGCATGGACATGTACCTGCAGATGCCTCCATTTGCAAACCACATGGTGATGCCACCGGTCGGGCGCGATCTCGGATTATTCCCGGCAGGCGCTTTTGTCGACTTGTTTGCAAACAACCCATTCAAGCAGTTCCCAACAACACAGGCAGACGTCCTTGGCCCCAACAAGGGTGATGTGAGTCCTACCTCTACCATGACTGCACCAAGCTAACACCCACCTCCAACCTCGCGCCCTTTGCCGCCCCATCTTTTTCGGGTCGCAACCTACTGTCACTCCTTGGCCCACCCCCATCTTTGCTTCCTTGCTTTTGCTTCTGCCCGTCGTTCCTTGCATCACAGCTGTCGCCGTCCACAGCCCTTCCAACACCCTGCTGTCACTGTCGCTGTCGCTGGCTGGACTGGCCTCTCTACCTGGTCGGTAGCTCTCGTCCTTTGGCTCTTTGTCCCGTCTGGCTATTTCGCCCCATCACCACACCCTGTCTCCCGTCTCATCTTCCCTGATTCTTTGCCTCCATCACAAGATGATGCAGATCTTGACTGACGCCAGATGTGCAGCCTGCCATGGATCCTGTGCAGGGGCATGCAGAGGCTGTGGACAAAGGTGACGACAAGGCTTCTCCAATCCCCTTGGTCTGCCTGCTGTGTCCGAACAAGCCCAAGTTCTCCGACACCTCCCACCTGTTGACGCACATCTCGTCCAAATCCCACCTGGCCGCCCAGTTCAAGCTTCAGCACTCGGGGAAGGGCGAGGACAAGCTTGCTCTTGACCAGTACAAGCTATGGAGTGATACCAATGGCGTGGATAAGCTGGTCGCCAACCGCATTGCCGCCAAGGAGCTGAAGAAGCCGGGAAAGAAGCAGCGACTCGCCCCTACTGAGGTAACTGTCGAGCCCTATAGCCCCTGTGTTCAGATCAGCTGCTTACATGCGCTAGAAAAAGGCAGGGAAGAACGTCAAAGTTGAGGCCAACGACAGCCCTGGTGTTCATCTGGAGAATGCTCTTTTGCGGCCCAATCCTAAAGGCTGGCACCCCCATGCCTTGCGCGACAATGCCTTCCGCGACAATGCCTTCGACACCCTTTACGGCATTCCTTCCTACAATGACCACAGCGCCTACCCCCTGCCCGAGTCGCCTCTGAGCTCCGCGTATATCAAGAGGGAAAACTCTCGGTCAGGTGCAGACACCGCTGATACCAGCTTCTTTGCTGAAGTGGCTGAGGTTGAGGAGGTTGGTGACGCCTCAAAGCTCAAGGGGACAGTTTATCCGGGCATGGGCCTTTTCGACGCCGCCACTCCACTCCAGAAGCGCAAACGCAACCAGAAGAAGCACGCCTCAGTCGTACGAAACATGGAGCTGGCATCTGCTTCAATCGGCCGCAACGAGGAGGTCTGGGACATTACCATGTCCGAAGTGACCAGGACTAGAGACGTCTACGCTAGCCCTTCCATCGACGGCAGCCCTGTTAGTATCCTGCCTCCTTCGATCAAGTTCCCCACAAAGGCTAAGTATCTACCGTCTCAGGATTCCAAGGACGATGTTCCCTCCACCACGAAGAAGCGACGTGCCCGCCGTCCCGTCGCCGCGACCAACGGCACCCGTCGCCAGACCAGAGCAGTCACTCGTGCTGCTAACAACGCTAAGAACGCGAAGGTTGGCAGGCGCCGATCAGCCCGTCAGGCCAAGAAGCATGTTAAGCTTGAGGAGGATGAGCTGGACTCCGAGGGTGACGCTGGTCACGATCTCGATGACGACGAGGAGGAGCAACATGCTGCTGCAGAGGACGACGTCTTCCAAGAGCCCCGTCAGGTCAGGCAGGGTAGGTCCACTCAGGTTCCCGTGGCCAATTCTTTGTCCCCGCAACTAACAGGAATACTGCAGCTGCCCCCGGACCCGCTCCCGGCACCCGTTTCGAGGTTCCCTACAGAAACGCCATGAACAATCTTCCTTCGAACACCCCCTTGATGTCGACGTCCTCCCTCTTTCCCAGGTCGAACCAGAACTTCTTTCCCGGCTTCGGCATGCAGGAGAACGACAGCGCGGCCTTTTCCATGCACCAGCCAGGTCCTATGCATGGCTACTTCCCCCACAACCGCCCTACTATGCAGGCAACCACCGGCGGTTTCAATCCACTGTACCTGCAGCGCCAGGACACTTACCCTTTCCTTTACGGTGGACACTCTTTTGAGGCACCCAAGCCTCCCACTCCTTCTTTTCAGACCATGAGTGCCGCTGATTTCGCCTCCATTGATCCCAATCCTTCTTTCCAGCCTGGCCAGCCTCAGCAGGAAGACTTTGACGCGTGATTGTGAGACCCAGCCGGTCTCTCCACCTCCAACTTTTCGCTGGAAACCCACTGAGTCTCGTCCATGGTCATGGCACCTTGATTAGTGTCCTTATGGCATTTAAGGCTCATGGGGGGCTGTGATTTGATTTCGACAAGCTCAAAGCGATCTCCAAAGCACACCAGCATCACACTTGGGTCTAAACAGAGCTCTGGGGCTCGTCCGCGGTACCTTCATCGGGGATTGCACCTTCAAGTCTGCTCCTTTGTTTTAATTAGCGAGAGCCCAACAGGCCGACTATCTTTTTTTATCTTTTTTTGGGAGGGCGGAGTTTAAAATAGGTTCCGGGATTGGAACTGGCGTTTTAAGCTGGGCAATTCATAGGGAAGAGTCGATGGGAGACCAATTTGGCGGTTTCCACCAGACACTTCTATACGTCGTCTGGGCCAGAGCCTTGCTCCTGGTCTTTGTGGGTATTCTCTTCTTAGATTCGGTGGTTGGTGGGTGTATTTCCTGGAGGTTGGTGGGCTGCATAACAGCGACTTGCTCTCGAAATAGAAATCTGCATTGCTTTCACTATTCTCCTCGGACGTCAACGAGTGACATATTCTGAGAGTGACAAAATCTTCGAGTCCCTTGCTCAATTCTAGCTGTCCTGGGACCCTATAGCTGTTCTACGCCAGAAATAAGCTGCTCCAAAACCTGTTCGTTGCCCTCCCCACTCAGCACATCATTCATCAAAGACACGGCACCGCGCAGCCTCCTCATCTTGATCTCATCCTCCAAGTCCCTCGACTTCTTAGCCGCCACCTCCAACACCTTGCGGGGGATCCTGGCGAGCCTCGCGACGTTGAGCCCGTAGGACCGATGCGCAACACCCTCGGCGACCTCGTACAGGAACGTGATGTCCTCGTCGGCATCCGGCCCATCGTCAGCGCCGCTCTCGGACCCCTCGCTCCCCTCGCCCCCGCCCGCGGCAGCAGCACCAGCACCAGCAGGCCTGGTGGCGGTGAAGCGCATGTGGACGTTCCTGACGAGCCCGCCCATGCCCTGGGAGACCTTTGCGAGGTTCTGGTAGTGGGTGATGAAGAGGGTGAGGCAGCGGGTCTCGCGGACGACGTGGTCGAGGACGGCGTGGGCGATGGCGGCGCCGTCGTGGGTGGAGGTGCCGCGGCCGAGCTCGTCGAGGACGACGAGGCTGCGGGGGCCGGCGGAGCGCAGGATCGAGGCCGTCTCCGAGACCTCGACCATGAAGGTGCTCTCCCCGGCGAAGAGGTTGTCGCGGGCGCCCATGCGCGTGTGGATGCTGTCCGCGAGTGTGAGGGACATGGCGCCGGCGGGGACGAAGCTGCCGACCTGGGCGAGGAGGACCAGCAGCGCGACGGCGCGGACGAAGGAGGACTTGCCGCCCATGTTG
Organism: Diaporthe aspalathi; assembly: GCA_001447215.1. Lineage (NCBI taxonomy): Eukaryota > Fungi > Ascomycota > Sordariomycetes > Diaporthales > Diaporthaceae > Diaporthe > Diaporthe aspalathi. The sequence continues at coordinate 24,187 of LJJS01000038.1, forward strand.
GGGCCGGTGATGAGGTGGGCGAGCGGCGACGGGCTGGACAGGGAGGTCGTGAAGGGGATGTACCCGTTGGGGAGGGTGTGCTCTGCGATCGGGTGCCGGCCTTCTGTGATGGAGATGGTCGGCGGGGTCGACGAGGGGAGGAAGGTCGGCTTGGTATAGCCCGGGAGGGATGCTACTTTTGAGAGGGAGAAGAGGCAATCGAGCGTGGCCAGGGCCGAGACGGCATCGCGCAGGGGCTGGTATTGGGCGCCGATGGAGGAGAGCAACGACCTGAAGGCCTCGTCGCATGCGGCCGCCAGCGACTCCTTGTGCTGATCCCGCTCGCTGATCAGGCGGACAACATCGGGGGTGTGAAAGCGTGAGACCTTCTTGGTGCCGCTGATCTTCACCCATGAGGCAGGCACCTTCTTCAAGTCAGTGTTGGCAACTTCAATCAGATAGTCGATCCCGGCAACCGTGGCGTAAGACACCGGTGTCTTCTTTCCGAGCTTAGCAGCGGCCTCTGACCGGTGTGCATCCAGCTCCTGCTCCACAGCGGCGATGCCGAGCTTGTGTTCTGTGATGGCGTCCGTCTCCTCTGTCTCGAGGAAGAAGTTGTACTTGTCGTCTGCCCGAGCCGCTGCAGGGTTGATCTTTTCCAGAAACGAGACCACCACCTCACCAATTTGTGGTATCGAACAGACGGCTTCTCTGAGCAGAGTGGACTTGAAGCCGGTATCCTCTGGGGTCTTGATCTTGGACTTGGGGTATTCCATGGATATCTTCTGCAGGATCTGCAAAGTGTTCAAGAGCTCCGGCCGGGAGCACTTGTTGTAGTAGACACGGATGAGGCTTCTCTCAAGGTCCGTTTTGATGTTCTTCAAGAGGCCCTCGAGCTTGTCAACCCTCCAATCGGATTGGTTCCCGTGCAGCTCCTCGACAGCTGCGACTCTCTCCTCGAGCTGCTCCTTGTCGAGGAGAGGACGACCAATCCACTTCCGCAGCAGTCTCTGCCCGAATCTTGTATGCGTCTTATCGATGGCCCACAGCAGGCTGCCTTTGTCTGAATGGTCGGTCTGGTTCCTGTAGACTTCCAGACTTTCCAGCGTGGTTCCATTGATCAGCATGTGTGTCCTCGTTGAGAAAGACGTGAAGTATTTCGTCAAGTCGAAAATGTGCTCGAGACCGTACTCAGTCAGATGGTTGATCATGGCCGATAAGCAAATGGTGACAGCTTCCGGCAGCTTCAAGACTTTTTCTAGCAGAGCCGAAGCCCGCTCGTCGCTGTCCTTCAGCTTCCCAGCATAGAATTGCGTTACGTGCGAATAGGCCTCGGCAGCCATGGTTTTGGCCTTTGGTACCCTCTCGACGCGACTTCGATCTCCGAAAACGTTGGTACTGCTGCCAGAAAGGTGTTTGAGGAGTTTGTCGCTGGCTTTTGTCAGGTCGCCAACGATAAGGAACTCGCAGGGCGAAATGTGCAGAAGTCGAGTCTCGATCTCGCGGCGCATGAAGCCATCCTCAAAGGTGTCGTAGATGATGTCTCCAGTCGCTGGTTGGACGGCAAGTATGCCCACCTCTACTTTCTCGTCCGTACCGGAGCCCTTGGCTTTGGACTCTGTGATACAGAGCAAGTAACCGCCCGCCGGAGCACCGCTGCCTTCTCTGTCCAAGGACTGGTCGAGCTCTCCCAGCTCATCCACATAGGTTCCTTTTGTGTATACATTCGTTAGCTTGCGGACGAAGGGCGCATTGCGATTGTCTCCGGCCTTCTTCAGAGCCGCCGTCTCAATCTGGCGGACGACTCCGACCTTGTGCCCTGCTGCTACCAAACGCTTCGCATGGACTGGCAGCCGATGTACTGGGATGCTGGCCGAGGCGAAACGATCCAGATGGGCTTCTGAGGGGTCTAACATCCAGTCAGTGACAGTGTGCTGTGATGGACAGTATAGGTCAAGTACTGACGCTCGTCGTACCGGAACTTTCCGGGAATGCAGACTATGCTCAGTTCCTTGGCGGCGATGCGAGCATCTTCACCAAAGAACCTGAACTTGTAGCCCACCTCTACAATGAGCACAGTGTCCATGTGCTTCCGTTTGATGTCCAGAAACTGGACCTCCATGGGCGTAAGCTTGCCAGTCTTGGCACCCTTCTTCTTGGACGATTTGGTAGGACGAGCTGCCTCCTCTTCTTCGGCGTCGTCGCCACCTTCTGCATCTTCATCCAGAGCAGCTGTGTCATCGTCTACTTGGAAATTGCGGCGCTTGATCATGGCCATACTGTCTGGATGTCCGAGCTTCTTCACGAATTTCTTGTGCAACTCCTCCTTCCGCCGCTGAGAAGCCGCGTCGTCGTCGTCCGCATCGTCGTCCTGCGCTTCGCCTTGGCCATTGCTTGACCGCGACTCATCGAAAATGTAGCGTCCCGTTCGGGCAGGAGCTTTGATGGCGGCAGAGGGCGGTTCGGATCTGGGCGAGGAGGCCTTGCGGAAGAAGGTGCTCTGCTCCGGAGCCTGATCTTTCGACTTGGCACGTTTCGAGGAAGGCTCCTCTGGTGAGTCGTTTCCATGACCAGCGTCTTCTTGGAGAGGACGCTTGCGAGATGGAGGGCTACTGTCGGCCGCGTCGCGCTCAGGCGGCGTCCCATGCTGCTGCGCCTCAAGCTGGCGGCTCCTCTGGATGGACTGCGAGAGGCCATTGACAGTCTTTGGGGTGAAAAAGCTGGTCAGGGATGCCTGTCGCTTCTCGGGATTCTTGGACGGGCCCGCCATGGTTGCCAGATCATAAACGTCACTGGCTGGGCGACGCTGATTCTCGCGTGCGAGGTGCTTAACGCGTGCGAGGTGCTTAACGCGTGCAGTAGCGTAGCTTCGCAAGACGCGCCTCGGTATCTCAGGCAGGGGCGAGGCAAGAGCAGTTCTGAAGCTGGGATAAGACCTGCTGGACATGGCCCGTGCACGACCAGCCCCAGCTCCCCCAGGACAGGGGAGCTGCAGTGGGACGAGCTCCGCCTATTCGTGGGATCAGCGACACTTTATTTTGACTTCGCCCTTCGGTCGACTGTGCCGAAACCTCTTGGCCCCGAACAAACAAGTGAAATGGCAGGCAATTCATCACCACTGCTCTCACTTCAACGCCTGTTTCCCGCATTTTTCGAAGCTCTTCGTATGCGTATAGCATTGAACCGGCGCCAACATGCCAACGTTTGCACAGCGGGGCTATGCACAATGTGCCTCAATTGACTCTCGCGGTGTGTCGCTGGGGCGCCCGAGCAGACCGGTGAGCATCAGGAGCACCAACGGCCGGGGTTATGTGGCAATTCCGCCGCAACTCCGCTGATCGATCAGTCTCTCTCCTGATGTCTCCTGAAGCCATCATAGCTTCTCATACTCCCGGCGGAGCTCTCTCCTATGCACGAGTCGGACCATGGGCCCGCCAGTGCAATGGACTCCAGCCGTGGTCTCAGCCGACCGCCTAATACACGTGGGCATCTGTTGGGGTCCACCTCTCACTTCCATGGGGGACCTGGCTGCTGGCTGTTTGCTACTGGCCCGGCGCCTTCGTCCGGGTCCTCGATGGTCAAGAACTTCGAAGATTTTCCTGCTGTCACATGGGCGAATCCCATGTCCTTCCCTCCCACCGTCGTGCCGTGTTGGTGCCGTCCCGCCCGAATGTCGAGCACGCCAAGAACTCGGACGGCCTCGCGACCCCTGGCCCCCTGGAGCTACATGACATCCCTGGGACTAGCGGCCGGGTCTACATTCAGGCTAAATGGAACTGCGGAAGAAATGCAGTAATGCCTCTTGGCCGAGCTAGGGCGCTGTTGTACCTCGAGAGATCCTGATTCAAACTCCATCTTCCTCGCCGCAAGCGCGCGCCTTTTCTCTTCGCTAGGACGCGCCAGCTGCTTTCTTCCGGGACCCCAGTGCAAGCCTCAAATCCTGTCATATTTCTAGGCACATCACCAACCGTCAACGGGTTGAGGCTTTGGTATCATGACCGTCTCCCTATTCAGCTTCAGCTATGACGGGCACATCTCGTAACCTCTGCGGGGCGGACAAGTGGCTCTTTCAATTCAGATGACCAGGCGAGCCGACATTCCGGTAGGAATCCCCACAGACGGCAGCACGCCCGACAGAATCCTCGGGTCTTAATCAATTCCTGCATACTGAGCCTTGCCTTCTCGAAGGATTGCTATGTTGATCGGCCGGAATACGACACGCGATCTGCAGAGTATGTCGGCCAGGCGCTATCAAGTTGAAACAGCTGGCATAGTACACAGTGCCCTCGTCTCCTCCGGCTGGACGAATTCGGCCGAGTGCGTGTGCATTCAAAACACGTGTCGAGTGACTTTCTTCGAGCTCGTAGATTCGAACTTCTTTTACTGGGCATATACCAATGCGTGTGGCACCTCTGGGGGGACACCACCGTCCCCCTCACCTTTTGCAAGCTACGGCTAGATTGGGACGACATTCCTTCGTTTGATAAGCTTGATCTCAGCTGCGAGGTCATGCGCGTTCATGTGGGCAACTGTCTTCCCCGGCCCTGATGTCCAGGTCAAGCTGTCCAAGTCCACAGCTTCCCCATGGGCATCGAAAGGACACCCCCGGATTCCCCTTACCCTTGAGGGACAATGCCCGTCGATCGCCTCCGCCCTAGCTGGATGCAGCCGAGCATCCTGGTCCTCGAGGCCCTTCGAGCATGCAGGCCCACATTTCCATTTATCCAGCTTCTGCCGGTGAGGTATAATCCCAGTCCATCGGGCAGCCTACCCCATGTTCCATAGGGTGCTGGGCCAGCCTCGCCCAGTGGTCACATTGTCTCGGCCCTACTTGTGCAGACGCCACCTCTGAGCCATGTCGCCTAGGCTGGCAGATCCAATTTATGCAGAGTATCCGGTCCGCTTGCCCGTACGTGCCTCGAGCTTGGACATGGGTCTGGGCTTTGCGGGTACAGTATACTGTAGTTATATATTCCTGACCCACTCCCCTTTTTGTATCCCATCAAGTCCCTGTCCATCAGTCAATTCCCTTTGGCCATACGGAACTGGGCACACCACGCCGTGGCTGCTCGAAAGTCCTGTCTCATCCAGTCTTTGAGAGTCTCGTCTAACCCACAGTGTCGAGTTTCCGAGCCGTCAGCATGGGTATCTTCAAGAGATCGGCCCCCAACAAGGAGGCAACAATTGTTGCCCAGGAGGAGGCTCCTAAGTTCGAGCATGTCAACTGGATGCACGAGCCTGGCCTGAGGAAGCTTTACTGGCACGCCTTTGTCTTGTGTATCGCTTCTGCCACGACTGGTTACGATGGCATGTTTTTCAACAGTGTTCAGAACTTCGAGACTTGGAAAGATGTAGGCTTGTCCGCTTTGTCCCATCACATGCAAGCCGTTTCTAATACGGAAAACAGCACTTCGGCAACCCGAGAGGCTCGATGCTTGGCCTACTCGGAGCGATCTACCAGATCGGCAGTGTCGCCTCTATCGCCATCGTACCGTGGTTCGCCGACCATCTCGGCCGAAAGGTGCCCATCGTCATTGGCTGTGTGATCATGATTGTAGGGGCTGTCATGCAAGGTGCCGGCAACACTCTGGGGGTCTTTATTGGAGGTCGTTTCCTGATGGGTTTTGGCAACTCTTTCTCGCAGCTGGCATCTCCTACGCTCCTCACGGAGATCTGCCACCCGCAACACAGAGCCCGTCTGACAACGGTTTACAACTGCCTCTGGAACGTCGGCGCCCTCTTTGTGTCGTGGCTCTCATTCGGCACGAACTACCTCGGCAACGAGTGGTCGTGGAGGGTCCCGGCTTTGCTCCAGGCTTTCCCCTCGGCAATCCAGCTCGCCTTCATCTGGTGGGTTCCTGAGTCGCCGCGTTACCTCATCGCCAAGGACAAGCACGACCAGGCCCTGGAGATCCTCGGACGGTACCACGCCAACGGCAACGTCAACCACCCGACTGTCCAGTTCGAGTACCGCGAGATCAGGGAGACCCTCGCCCTCGAGATGGAGGCCAAGAAGCAGAGCAGCTACGCCGACTTTGTCAGGACCAAGGGCAACCGCTACAGGCTGGCGGTCCTCATCTCCCTCGGCATCTTCTCGCAGTGGTCCGGCAACGCCATCATCTCCAACTACTCGAGCAAGCTGTACGACTCGGCCGGCGTCACCGACTCGACCGCCAAGCTGGGTCTCTCGGCCGGCCAGACCACGCTCGCCCTCATCGTCTCCATCACCATGGCCATGTTCGTCGACAAGCTCGGCCGCCGCCCGACCTTCCTGGCCTCCACCGGCGGCATGCTGACCACCTTTGTCTTCTGGACGCTGAGCACCGGCCTGTACGAGGACAAGGGCGCCGAGGGCGGCAGGTACGCCATGATCGTCTTCATCTGGGTCTTCGGCATCTTCTACTCCCTCGCCTGGTCCGGCCTGCTCATCGGCTACGCCATCGAGGTCCTGCCGTACAACCTGCGCGCAAAGGGCCTCATGATCATGAACCTGTCCGTCCAGGTCGCCCTGACCCTCAACACGTACGCCAACCCCGTCGGCTTCGACGCGTTTGAGCCACACACGTGGAAGCTGTACCTCATCTACACCGTAAGTCACGCTAGGCCCAAAGCACTGGCAGTTTCTCCAATCCATTTTAATGACGACGAGCGCTGACCACCTCTTCTCCACAGTGCTGGATCGCCCTCGAGTTCGTCTTCGTCTACGTCATGTACGTCGAGACCAAGGGCCCCACCCTCGAGGAACTCGCCAAGATCATCGACGGCGACAGCGCCAACGTCGCCAAGCTCGACCTCCACCAGGTCGAGAAGGAGGCCCAGATCGAGTCCCACGAGGAGCACTTCACGGGCAAGTCCTAAAGGGGTGCGTGTGGCCTCACCGCGCCGGCCGTCGTTGTGTCTGTGTTTTCTTTTCCCCCATCTCCTAGCATGCATATATACACATATGTAATGATGTCCTCTTTTTTTTTGGAAGCAGTATGGGTGGGCAGGGAAGGGTACAAAACCCCTATTGAGCACTTTTGGTTTCAAAATGGGCAATCTTGACAAACCATAGGGTATATAGATGGTCCTAGATGCTTCCTCCGCGTTTTCTCCCGCGAGCTGACCACCGAGGGGCTGGGCTGGGGTGTACAGAACCTATTGTGGTTCTATCGATTTCTCAATCTCACCCATCGCATTTATACCCCAAAGTACTGTTCTGCCAATCCTCACACGATCGTGAGTGACAACCCCGATATTTTGAATTCCCCCGTCCCCTCGTCTCTATTTTGGGGTTCCATAGACTGTACCCAATCCCATCCAACGCATATACCCCCCCCCCAGCAAGTTTCATCTAAACGTCCTGCAGTTGTGATACGTCGATGTGCTGCAAAGTATCTCACATCCAACCGCCCCGACCGGGCCGTGACTCCGGCCAGAGAAGTCGCGCCTCACCCCCACCGACCCATCCTTCGCCCCCAAAAATCCTCGACCGCACAAGCTATGCAGCCGCCGCCACGCTTCTCCAATCAGTGACCCAGGACGGGCCAAGCAACGGGTTCGGGGGACTAAAGCCAACAAGGACTGTCACAAGGGCGTCGAATTCTCGGCAGGAGGAAGATCTCCGTGATCCAACATCGGCCAGAACGGCCCAAGATCCTGTGGTGGCGACGTGTGAGTAAGTGCGCGCTGCACCCTTCGCTGGCTCTGCGGTGCTCGCCTCCATGCAATGGGGATCTGCGGCTTACACAGATGACCACCACTGCGGTGTCAACGGCGTCCCCGTCCAAGTGGACGTGCCGCCCCGGTGCCAAGGGGTCGTTGCTATTGGACTCCAGTGCTGCAATAACTTGCTGGCTTGCAATTGGCTATTGATCCCGTTCAGATAAAGGAGACACAAGCCAAAAGGTAATAATATTACCACTATGAATGGCGTGCGGCTAGTTCCCTCAGCGGAGTACACGATACACAAATCCCGACCTTGTGCCACAGCATGGGCTACAACACATACACAGCACTCTCACGACTGATCCCCCCGGAGGTTCAAAGGATCCAGCCTCGGCCGAGTTAGTGCAGCACCAAGGGCCCGCCATCTTCTCCAAAGCAGGAGCCCTTCCACGACTTGGACTTCATGCTCTTTCTCCTGCGCTCCCGCTCGGCATTCAGGCGGCGCGCCTCGTTACGCGTCCTGCGGACCTGGCGGCCCGCGGGCTGCGGCGCAGGCGGCTTTCGGTCCCTGGAGACAGCGTCGAAGGCCTTGAGGTCCGCCAGGAACCTGCGTAGCCGGAGGCCGGTCTTTTCACGGATCCACGCGTCCAGGTCCTCGTCGCAGGCGGCGCAGATGGCCATCTTCAGGCCAAGAAGGATGTCCCTGTCGTCGATGTCCTTGTCGAGGTGTGCGGCCGAGTCGTTCGTCACCGGGGTCAGGACTTGTGCCGGCGATACTAGTTTGTCTGTCGGACGTCTTGAGCGCGGCCCAGTGGGCGAGCTGTAGCTGCTCACGATTTCCTGGGAAGCCTCGAGCTTTGCGGCGGCCTGTTGAGCTGCGTCGAGCTCCATTCTCCTCTCGTACTGCCTTCTTTCGTCCATGTCGTCCAGCTTCTGTATCACCGCATCCAAGGCTTTCTCGAAGGAATAGGACCTCCCCACGGCACAGCTCCAAGTGGCAGGCAGTTGCGGCGCCGTGTCATGACCCTGCACATTGTGGGCACTCGATGACTTCCCCGGCTGCTCTGTGGGAGCTTCAGGTTCCTCTTTAATGGTTGCGGGCACGGGCGAAGGCTTGGCATGTGACTTCCGCCGTAGGACTGTCACTCTAGACCATGGTTTGCAGACCGGCTGGTTAGAGCGATGATGGATAGCTACTTGGGACTGAGACTGCGATTCTGGAACGTCTTTGGGTGGTGTTGGTGGCTTCTTCTCACCATCTTCAGTGAAAGCAACATTAGGACGGTCGTAGCATGAGTCTTTCGGAGGAATCGGGGGCGCAGTTCCGGACTCAATCGGTTTCCTGGCTTTCCTGGATTTCCTAGTTATTGCAGAAGGCCGAGGTCGATCGGAAGCTGGGTCCTTCTCTGGCACCGGGGGTCTTTGCCGAACCACTGCCGAGATGTCTGCACCTTCATTTCCATGGCCTTCTGGAGAGGCAGAGTCATTATGTATCAAGACCCCTGCTGTTGGCCACTGTGATGTGTCTTGCATGTGCCGACGAGGACTTCTTTGCGGCACCGGTTGACGGTCAATTGACGGCTTCCTGCGAGGAGTTCTGTCGACGAAAGGGCTGCCACTATGGGATGATGAAGATGGTAAGGCTGTATTGTTTGGCTCGGGCTCTTTAGTTTGCGATGTTGATGGGCTTGGGGAGTTGAAGTACGCATCGATGATACCCAGTTTGTCCGAAGGTGTTAAATAAGGCTCAGCTGCTATGGCTCTAGAAGGATGGATGTGGTCGATGGAAACCTTTCTGTTGCTATGGGATCCAGTGGCAGTAGGGGTATCTCTCTTGCGGAACCAGGGCATCAAATTCTTGTTCACCGGTGTCGCTGTGGTGTTCGCGGCCTGCAGTTCGCTTTGCGGCTCAGAGGGATCAGCCTCTCTCTCGTGGACGTTCGGGGTTGCTGTTTCCGCAGGGGGCGATTCCTGCTCCGATGGAGTAACAGTGCTCCCATCCACTTGTACATGATCCATACGCGCATGCCTTTCGTTTCTGTTGTACACGACTGGGTGATGCTGGTGAGTCGACTCGGCAATCCTTGGCATTTGCTCACGCGAGGTCACTGCCAACCCGGCAGCTTTGAATTGTCCGTGATAAGGCAGAAATTCCGCCACCGTATCTAGGGTCGTTGGCGAATCCGAGACGGTCGGCGTAGATTGAGGTATGTGTAGCTTTCCATCAGAGTTTACTGCTGCGGAGTACTTCTCGAGCTGCTTTGTGAACCGAGCCAGAGTTCTTGACTGGTCTCGAGTCTGAGGTGGTTCCGGGGCCGGGTTGGGAGGCATTTTGCTCTTAGGCGGCGACATGAGGCAAGAGAGACAATCCTGCTGTGGACGGCCCCTACTGAGGGACTCTTCCACTAGAGGGCCAAGAGCCACGACTCGGTTGTCTGCCATCTGTCTCGACGGTATATTTTCGCCCTGTCGACGAGGCATTCCATTCGGTCTGGCACTCCGGGAGGAAGGGGGAGCACGAGCGACGTAGCTAGCGTGCCTCTTTGCGTTGTTTCTTGGAAATTTGGCCAATTCCATGCTGCTGCTACCGTCTAGGGGGCCGACGTGAGCATATTCAGGCTGTCCCTCAGAAGACACGACTGGACAGAATCAGTCAGCCCAAGACAAGGACATTCTGGAAGAAGAGGACTAACTATTTCGATCAGTACCTTCGGGCACTTGCATAAGAGAGAATTCTGCCTCGTGTCGGTCTCTCCCGTACTTCAGCATGTGGGTTGCTGCTACGGGTTTAGGCTTGTCCCTGCGGCTAACGACGTCCTGCGAGACTGTTGCGACCCCAGGGCGGGCGTGCACAGGGTCCGCGTCGCGTCGCCGAGGTGTGTCCAGGCCGGCGATCCACTGGGTTGAGCCTACCCGCGGGGCGACTTTGGAATTTCTCTTCTGGACAGAAGTACTTGTGCCAGAAGGGCGCAGGGCGGACGAGGATGTTGAATGTGCAAAGGAGACCCTGACCCTGCTATTTCTGTTGCTGACGACGCGGCGTCGACGGCGACCAACCAGCGCCTGCTGTGCGCGCCGTAGCCGGGAGAGGGGTGGGCTGAGAGGCCGCTTGAGGACATCCTCAGCGGCTTTTGTGGATGGGTTTGCAGGTTGGGAGGCGGATGAGGCGGGCTTGATGGTGGGCCGGCCATGCGGACTTCCTTTCTAAGATAAGTTGAATGCAGGCATCGTCCATATTCCAAAAAAGGCGCCGAAGGTTAAAGCGATCCCGAGAAATACTACCGATGTTTGGGGAGGACTAGGGGAATTAGAGAGTGGCAGACGGACTGAGAGGCGACGGGTAGATTCTCGATATCATTGGGGGGGAGGAGGACCGGGAAACAACACGGCCGGCACCAGGCGGGCCTTCCACGGCCTGTTGGCGTCGGCCTGGATATTAATATGCCAGGAAAGAAGAGCATCACGATGGCCATGGCTACCCAGGCGAATGGGGAGCAGACAATCGTTGGTGAGGCAAGGCTCCTTCCGCTAAGTTTGCTGTGCCGCATCATTGTTTGATATCCTTGATGCCAGGGCCTGAATAGGTCTCGAGCTGCCTCCGCCCCTTCCTCAGCAGAAACTCGATTGCGGCGAAATCACGCTTCTCAATCGCCAGATTCTTGTTGAACTCTGACCTGGCAAATGCTTGGAAATGATTTCGAGTGGCCTGGAACTTCAATGTAAGCAATTGCTAGTCTCATTTGTGCCTGAAAGCTAGGCTGAGCGAGTGTGAGGTGGGAGAACGGGTGGGCGATAATTACATCTGGCTTCTTGCGCGTCTCTCTTAGACACTGGCGGTACAGGCTCAGCACCTCCTTCTGCAGACCTGACAGGCGAGCCATGGCAACTCTGTTCCTGGGTGAAGTATCTATCGCCGGTTGCGGAGTCAGGGTGGTCTCAGGAGTGTTTGAATCTCAGCAGGCTGCGTTGGACATGACCAAGAAAGTTTTTTGGTGGAAGCGGCCAGCGGTTGATGATGGACGTCATTACTAAGTCCGCTCCTGAGGAAGGGTCTTGACCCCTGCTGCTCGGACCCCTGTCGATCACGACTAACCACTGAATATCAACAGCAATTCTCAGATTTAATATCAAAGTATCTAAGCACCTGGTGTTTCACAAATTAAAGGTGATTTTTAATCAATCTATGAAACTGGAACGACAGTTCTTCGCTTTCAAAACTCACGAACAGGAAAGGTATTTTGCACGCAAAATTATTTAATTCCGTTATGTGAGGCCTGGAGGCTCAGTGTATACTCAATCTTCTTCTGTATCCTAGTGTCTTTCCTTGCCAGAGAAGGCACTCACAATTCATTCTGCCATGTGTCCTCCCAGAGATCCGTCCGGAGAATCGAGATCCGTTTCTGTGCGTACGTCACTGCCCCTGAGATTTCTCTCACACGCACGGCACGAAGGTTTCTTCAAGCAGGTTGTCCCATGGCACCTACCCAGGGCAACTTTCTCTGCACCATGGCCATGCAGTCATTGGGTTGGACTGATGCTTGTGAGACTTCGGCAAACACAACGTGGCCGACGATGTGTGTCACTTTGCTATCTCGGGCGTTGACGAGGCCTTCACCCAAATACGACCACACCTAAACCACCTAGTCTCCTGCCATTGTATAACCTATGAGAATGGAAGGGCAGCTAGCACCACCGCAGAACCACCGACCACGATCCACCGCCACCCTTTCCGAAGTCAGATTATTCTTCAGGGAGCCCAGGAACAGCACCGCCTTCACAGAAGTGAGGTCATTCCTCAGGGACTCCAAGAACAGGGCCAGGCGGGCCTTGCACCTAGACCATGAAACCATGTCGGTCACCTCGCCGTCGTATCCGAACCGGCCCCCCCCCCATATATGCTAACCAGCGTCACAGCCCCTGCGCGGCCTGCTACGACTACCACCATCGAAAACATCTCGTCTACCTGGGGTGCGGCCACGGCTACTGCAAGTCGTGCTTCCAGCAGCTCGTCCTGAACGCCTGCCAGGCCGAGGCCGACTGGCCGCCGAGGTGCTGCGGCCCCGGCGCCATCGACCACAAGACCTGCCTCAAGAACACGCGCGGCGGCCTGCTCTGGCTGTACAGGAACAAGCGCGCCGAGTACGCGGTGCCGCCTGCGGAGCGGTACTACTGCCGCGCGCCGGACTGCGGCCTCTTCGTGGCGCCCGACAAGGACGACACCCCGTTCCGCCGCGCGCGGTGCCGCCTGGGCCACGTCACCTGCATGGACTGCGGGGAGGACGGGGGCCACGCCGACGCGGCCGAGTGCCCCCGCAACGTGGCGGGCATGGAGGAGGTGCTGAGCCTGGCGCGCGTCGAGGGCTGGAGGCGGTGCCACCGCTGCCTGACCATGGTCGAGCACAGGGGCGCCTGCCGCCACATGAAGTGCAAGTGCGGCGCAGAGTTCTGCTACGTCTGCGGCGCGAAGTGGTGGACCTGCGGGTGCACGGAGCGCCAGCTCAAGGCCATCAAGAAGCGCGCCAGATCAGGTTATGAAGAAGTGCGTCAGGTAAGGGGGGGCGCTGAACGGCGATCGACGTTGAATGAGGTGCGACGGTGGATCGGCGATGGGGGAACCGCCTGGACGTGAAGTGGCTACCGACGTCGCAGCAACCTATTTCATAGCATGGTAAGATATCATCCTTTAGGGCAATCAACTGCGGAATGACCGTCTATACTTTCAGTATAGCTTTTACCTCTTTCGACGGGTTCAGATAATACACATCGTTCACCAGCCACGACGTGCCCCCCGTCGGCCTCGGTTTAATAATATGACGATACGCTGCCGGGATATGCCCCCGGGGCTTGCCGGCTGGGCACAACCGTCTCCTCGTCTGAGCTGTTCTCGTCTCCAAAGTCGTCGCTTCGGTCCGGTGGGGCGCGCATGACGTTCAACGTCAGGCTGTCCAGCACCGGTACGTCGAATGGCTTCAATGTGTGGATCTCGCGCGCGGACGGCATCTGAGCGAGTAGGGTACCCGCGGGGGTGATGGCCTGGGTGAACATCTGGACACGTATGTAATTAGCAGAAGGTCCCAGGCCATAAGTTCATTGTCCTACTTCAAATCGGTCAGCGATGGGGTATAGAGTGCACTTCCTCACCGTGTCATTCTGCTTGGTCCATTTGGCCTCCAGCATTTCGATCACGCGCGTTTCCTCCAGCCTCCCGGCGTCCGCCCCCCATGTCGTGCCCTTCTCCACCCGTCGGTCCTCCCGCTTCTCTGACCACTCCTTCTTGAGCCTGCCCAGCCCCGAGGACTTCTTGGACGGGTCTTTCGCCTCTACGCCGAGCTCCTGGTACGCAGCGTGTAGCCACCCGATTGCGTTGCCCGTCTGCCCGCCCAGCTCGGCGTCAATGCCGAAGAAGCGGCACGCCTTTGCCCTGCTCGTACGCCGCAGGTCTTCAAGATACTTTACGAAGCCTTCGTTCAGCTTCCCAGAGCTCCCTCCTCCTGCTGCGCCCGGGTCCTCCCCTTCCTCTTTGTTCTTTTTGCTGCCAAACCGTATGCCACCACCGGCAATTGTCCCAGCTCCCCCTCCTCCTTGTGATGCGCAGAGCGAGTGTGCCTTTGCAGCATGCTCCGCCGCGGCGACGCACAATCTGGCAAACAGGTGCGCCCGCACCTTGGGTATATCCGGCGCCTTAAACATCCACTCCTTGTCGTTCTGGTTCCTGTCCTGCGCCACCACCGCCGGGTAGGGGTCATCCTTGAGCACGGCCAGCAGAGTGGCTTCTGCAAGTGCCAGCTCACATTGCGCCCGTGCCGTCGCGGCCGACACGTCTGCGCATGGTGTTGAGGACAGGTGGGAGCTGTGAGGGCGCTCGGCACGGCGGGCTAGGTGGTCGTACACGCTGGCGGCATCGAGTAAGTGTTTGGTCGCGGTCGATATAGAGGCCTGGCGCGCCTGTGAGCCGATGGCATACAGGTCCTCGGTGGTGGTGGTGGAGAAGAGCGGGTGGAGGGCTGTCCGGGCCAAGAGGGTGTAGGCGTAGCCAAGAGTGGCCAGCACGAAGGCGACCTCGTGCTCCAGGCTGTGGATCTTGACCCTCGCATTCTCCCTCTTGCCTGGGATGAAGACATCAGCCAGTGTGGGCCGCCACTCGATATTTAGAGGCACGTTGGACCGCTGAATAATGCTGAAGATCTCGAGGCCATTGCCGATGGTTCGGTGGTTCAGACCCGAGTCGACCGCGAGGAGGTATGGGAGATAACCGGTTATGGCGGAGACGACGGTCGGAAGGTTGGAGCTTTGGGCCTGTGCAGAGGATCGCTTGTGTTTCTTGAGCACATCTCGGACGACGCCACGTTGTGTGCTTGCCGAGAGAGGAAGGGAAGGGTGCGATTCGCAGGTGAAGCTCGATGAGTAGGAGAAGGCCGAGGTCGTGGGGAGGACGAACGGATAGGGCATCTTGGAGCAACGGTCTGTAACGAGGCGCGTGTATGTGTCAGTTCAGATATCATGAAAGGTCGAGCTGCGACTGCTGGCCACTTTCTGCGTTTCGAATCATACCTGCACACAAACAATGGCGACCGCCACGAGCTGCTGGACTGAGGGAGGGGCTCAAGCTCTTGGCGCCGGGTTTGGCAATGGTCGACCGAGATGTCTTTGTGGAATGCGTTGCGTGTGCTCTCTGCCAGGGCTTCAGGGTCTCTTAGCAGACTCCTGCAGGGGTCGAGCTACCCCTGTCCATGCCGCTGAGTGGAAGCTCGGGTTTGACCCGTGCGTCGGGACAGCAGTGTGGGTCTCCTGTATATTAACCGCAATCCCTACACTCTGCAGCAACATTATTTACTTGCACTAGGCATTGCGGGAAATCCATCGTTTGTAGACTTCAGCAGCCTCGACGTGTTGAAGTATCAACACTGTATTCCGAGCATTGAATTCGTTAAATATTATCTCTGAGTATGTAACAGCATACCCAACAGCACAGAACGGAGAACCCAACCAACCTTGATCTCCAAGCAAACGTGTACGCCCGCTGCTAATTATGTTCCCGGCCAAAAAAAGAAATACCGAAAACGCAACGTGAGATCAGCTTTACCGGTCCTAAAAATTGCTGACATGAAAGTGGCAGAAGAATCCCCAACCCCCAACCCGTCCGTGTTCCCTGGTATCTCAAAATGCCAGGCCCGACTGCTTGCGCCCCAAGACACCACCGTCGTGATGTCTCCACCCGCCCACGGAGCTGACAGGACTGCCAGCCGTGACTATGGTGCTCCCCTCAAGCTGCTGTTGCGGTGACTGTGGTTCGATCTCAGCGTCTGGCGCTCCTCGGCGGTGACCGTAGCCACCGCCATTCTCACTGCTACCACCTCCCCGACCCCTTCCACCTGCTGTTGCTCTTCTCGCGGATGCATGCTCACCTTGAGGCTGGGCGGTCGACGTGGTATCCGTCGCCTCGCCGCCCGTGTTTCCAGGAATAGCCTGGCTAGCCACACCGTGGGTGGCCTCCCTTGGGCTGAGCTCCCCACCGCTTGACACCGTGGTCGGGCTACTGAGTTGGGTGGAGCCCTTCTGGTCATGGGCGATTTCGTGCTGATGGGATCCTAGTTGCTCGTCATCGACGTCCGGCTGCCAGTCGCGGAGGTCATCTTCGGCGTCGTTTAGAATCTGCCGAGCCTGGGCGCCGTGGGTGTAGGGCTGGCGGTCGTCACCCGGCACAACAGCGCCGTCATCCAGGAGCTGGAGAAGACGGCGGCCGTGGCGGGCCAGGATGATCTGCTTCTCTGCCCGCTCGATTGTGGCGAGGAACTCGGCGTCGTAGGATTCCTTGAGCTTCTGGCGGGTCTAGAAACAGAAAGAACATCATAGGGATTAGCTGCCTGGCACCCCCCTAGGGAGGCCACTATACCACCAAAAGCGACGAAATGATTGTAAGTTGGAATTTGTGACCTACAATATTCGTCAGCTGAGCCTCGGCAACCAGGTTCTCCGCCTCGGCCCTGACGAGCTCCTGCTCGAGGACGACGAGCTTGGCGCTCTCGGGCTCCTTGGACTTAATCTTTGCGATCTCGTCTGCGATCTTGCGCTTCCCGTCGCGGCTGGGCTGGACGCTCTTCTCGGTGTTGCGGATCTGCTTCATGACGCCGCGGGCGTCGTCGAGGGCATGGGCGTAGTTGTCCTCCTGCTCGCCGATCTCGCTGAGGATGACGCCGACCTTGTCGCTGACGTCGCTGATGGCCTCGTCGCCCGTCTGCTCGCCCCACTCGGACAGCTGGGTGGCGATGCTGACGCGCTCGCGGCCCGCAGACTCGTGGGCACTCACGACGTTGTTGGACGTCTTGATCAGCTTGTACAGCTTGCGCGACAGCTCCGGCTGGATGGAGCCCCTCAGGGAGGACAGTGAGAGGCCGACGCGGTGGGACGACCCGCCGCCGCCCGAGGACGAGCCGGTGGTGCCGCTGGTCTTGCCGGAGCGGATGGAGAGGTTGCGATGCCTGACTTCTCTCAGTACTTGTGTGGTCTGTCTTGCCATCTCGGAACACCTGGGGGATAATTGGAACCGGGGAGGCAAACAGTAGAGTGGCCAGGGGCTCATGGACTCACATGTTGGCTGCTGGTCGCGTGTTGTAGCCTGAGTCGGAGCTTCTGTTGGACCAGTCTGAGCTGCGCAATGAGCTTTTGCGTGACCACACGAGCATATCTTCGGATCTGATCTGTTCTCAAGAAGACGGTAGAAGTTTCGTGGACTCACATGCTTACGTCTAGACTGCAGACCGCCGAGGATGCTTTACTGCTCTGTGAATTTACCTTGTACTGGTGGTGGTGGGTATCTCCTTCCCGTGCTGGTCCGAGTTACGCTCCTGCTGTTGTATATCAGGCGCTTTCAATGTTGACTGAGCAGACAGACAATATGGGCTGGACAGAGAAACGATGACGAACTTGAAGGAGGCCCGATGCGGTCACTCTTACTCGAAGGGGCAGGCGGGGTCCAGAGCGTCTATAAGCTAGGGAGACGTCGAACCACGCAATCGGGACAGGGTCGGCCGCAGTGGACAACAAAATAAGTAAGTAGATTGGTAGATACTAATATGATGGACAATCACGACTGGCATGCAGATTGACCTATTCCCTATTTACCGGTGGGTATCCCGGATGAATCCCGGATGAGCAGGATACATGGAATTTAAGGGCATTCATGGCATTGATGCAAAGGCGACCGAGCTGCCATGCAGCCGTCATCACCCTGACTGACTTCGCAATGATGTCTTAGACGGCGCCCCACCTTTCGCGTGTGTCTTGACGATAGCGGCATCGTTCCACACGATGGTCTGGTTGACGTTGGCCGAATGGAGAAAAGGCGGGAAGAAAGCTCCCAGCATCCCAGCGCTGCCGGCTCGAAGAGACTAGAGGCGTCAAGCCACTGACGTCATGCAGAGGACCCATGGACCTGTCAGTGTCAGGAGGGGTCCCCTGTTTCCGAAACTCTCTCTCACTGCTGTAATCGGCCGGTGGTAGATACGGTAAACTAGACAATCTATATATTATAACTAAGGGATTGCTTCACTTTATACAAGTAATATATTGCTGTTTTTCACTTATGAAACTCATTTTTATTGCTGTTCTCCGCGTCCACCAAGTAGCAAGTATCGTACGGCAACGACTATCCCATACCACTTTCCTAACCACCATGACCGACAATGGAAACGTGATCTCAGGCTTTGTAAAATATGGAGATTAGCACAACACCAGTTTGCACAAGATTGAAGCTATAGTCATTGTCTAAGCCTTGCATAGCGAAAACCACACTGTCTACAACCACATTGTCTCTTGACCCTGCTGACTCCCGACGCCACGTCTTCCGATACAGCAACTCGATCGGTCTATTACTCCCACGCGGGCGCCGTGCGCCCGCGCCTGATGACCCGGATATCAAGGAAGTACGAGATAACTTTGACGAGTACGCCTCTCTCCAGCTCAAGGGTAGCCTTCCTGACTACTTCCCTCTACTTCGGAAATTGCCCGACCGGGTTTTCCCCTCCATCCGGAGGGCGCGTGAGCACTGTGTCAAGGACGCCAAGATCGCGCTCAAGCACTTCCTCCCTTGTAAAGACTCGAGCAACGCATTGCCGTCATTTAACAGGTCTCTTGTGGACAAACAGGAGAAGGAAGGGTTTGAAGACATCATGGGAGCAAGAATGGGCCTTGAGCTTCTTTCGGTGACCTTTTCATTCATTTCCGATGAACATCTGATATGTTTCAAATTGGGAAGCTGGCTGATACCATTTAGGCAGCCACAGATACAACTGCAAATTCGCTGATCAACCTCATCGCTGCTTTGGCATGCTTCCCCGAGGTCCAGCGCAAAGCACATGAAGCTACGAAACCGTCGGCGTCTTTGATCAGGTCCTCAACTAATATTTGACAGAAATGGATCGAGTCGTTGGCCCCGATCGAGTCCCTAATTCTAATGACGTCTTCACACTCCCCTACGTTCGTCAAGTAGTTCAAGAGTAAGCAAAATTACAAATACCGCATATCAACTCCTACTAAGGTCCGCGGTCCGCAGGTTTCATCGCTGGTCCAGAGTCGCGCCCTTCGGCGTCCCCCTCTCTTCGACCCAGGATATCACATACAATGGCTACGAGATCCCCGCAGGATCCATTCTTATTATCAACGCGCATTTCATACACAACAACCCTTCCATATACGAGCACCCCCGCGCCTTCAAGCCTGAGAGATGGGATGGAAAGCTGCAAGAGGCCAGAAAAGACTCTGTCGGTGCGCGCACGGAGCTCTTTACCTTTGGGGCAGGATGTTGAGTCTGCCCGGGCCAGCACCTCGCGGAGCGGAATCTGTTCCTGACGGTGTCTAAGATCATCTGGGCCTGCGAGATCTGCAAGAAGAAGAATGCGGACGGAAACGCGATTGCAATCGATACGGAGAATTACTCGCCTGGTGGTGTGATTTCGATAGCTCCATATGCAGTGGACATAAAGCCGAGGAATAAGGCTCGTTTGGACGTTGCACAGCGCGAATGCGAGACCGGACGTGAGGAGTTTCTGGATGATAATGAGCAGTGGAAGAAGGTCACCGTTGGTGTAGAAGAGTTGATGAGAACTTAGAAGGGTCAAGTAGACTATTAATATTACATTTCCAAACCAATGGCTTAGCTAAGTGCGTTTTGAACCGGGAGAAATTCTGCAGTACGAATTTGATCAGAACACTAGTTGATATCGACAACACTGCGCAACCTCGGCTTGATTTCGGTGTACAATACATATATATATATACTCATGGTAGACATTTGCATATAGAGGAAATGGAATCAGTATTCTTTGCCTCCTAAGGGTTCCTCTGCTAATTCTTTAAGAGAACGGATATTCGCGTACCCAAAAACGGATGCCACGTACCCT
>LJJS01000411.1:0-60417 GCA_001447215.1 Diaporthe aspalathi
GCAGAAATAGCAAAAGTGCGCCACTTCCTGGTATGCGCCACTTCCTGGTAAACCACGTTATATATAATTTGTTATTATTAATATAATGATCCTATGTTTTTGAAAGTCAAAAGGCCAGAGCTAGATTGCATGCTACTACTTATAATATATAATAATGTTTTCAGATCTTTTATAAAAATTAGGTTTTTAATATTATAGGTCTTATATCATAACAAGTCCTGATCATTCGGGACATTTTCAGGCACTATTTGCATAACCACTCATACTCCACCGGCGAACACCACAAACGAACCGTTACTGGGGAATACAGGGACTGGCCTAAATTTCATGATTTTCAGTGGAGAGGCTGTGGGCGAGCTGTCTTAGGCACTGCCCTGGAGTCTCCTTCCATCACCTATGGCATGGTCCTCAGCGCTCCACACCGTTTTTTTGCAATGATGCCACCCTCAGTGCAATGATTTTGCCGACCCGGATACATGATCATACAATTTGTGGCAGACTAGATGTTACCTTTACTGGTTGCCTGTATGCCAATACCGCTCCTCGCTGCCACAAGTTGCGTACCTTTGCGTATATTCCTTCTTTCTCATGTAGTCTAATACGGAAACCACTTGCAGGTGAGGTTTGAACACTGGTCATGCAGTTGGGAAATGGCCGAACTATGCTGCGGGTCTGCTATGATGGCTCCAATAGCAGGACATGATGCGAGTTGCAAGACAGCGGCAATGGTCCTCTTCGAGGTCTGTATGGCAACCCAGCACATCATCGCATGCTTTGCACAGATGAAACCAGTAGAGGCTCATTGGAACCTAGAGACCCATTGTACTTAATTACGTGATTAATCATCAGTCACGGGCTTTCCAAGCACGATTAATAAACAAGTGAAGCTGCCATCTACTATGAATGGTGTGCCTCCGTCTATAAAGGATGGGTTATGAACCAGTTTAAGGTCTCCTGATTTATACCTGTATCTCAAAATCAACGTTACCTCTACCTAGGCATACCAACAACAAACCAAAGCTTCATTACCTTAAGGTGCAACATGCAGAAGGCCAAGAATCTTGTTGGCAACATCCCCAAGGACTTTCCCCCAGATCAACCCGTTTTTATGCTCAATCTTCTGAGATTCTACGAAGAAGCGCAGTATCCTCCCGGAAGCAAACACTCTCCATGCAGCGGCCAGCATGCGTGGGTGGGGAGATACGCGAGAGAATTCCACAGACAGTCCGTCGAAAGTGGTGGGGGGTGGGAAGTAGTGTACATGGGCCTGCCGGCAGCAATGATCGTGGGAGAGGGGGATGAAAGATGGGACGCGGTCGTGCTGGTGAGGTACAAAGACATTGGGACATTTCGCTGGGCACTTAGCAACGAGGACTATGTCGCCACGGCGTTGGAGCACCGCGATGCCGCGCTTAAGGACTGGAAGTTGATCGCCACAACTCAATTCGAGATCACGGAAGACATGTTCAAAGAGTGAGATGGAAGACACTGGATTTCAAATCCTGTATTGCTGGAGAACCGGCAGCCAAGGGTGGGTGCTGTGGAAAGTTTGTCATGTTCAAATTGTGTGCCACAGTCTCGCCAGGCCAGGGAATCAGTTATGTAGGGTGGTATCCATCTCGTTCATTGCTCACAGCATTCGGTTCAGTCTTAACCCCAACGCACAAGCGCTCACTAGACAGAAATGTCAGATAAATGTCGACACGGGCTGCCATCATTTGCAATGGGAAGATATTCAAGTCTTTCGCCATCAGCCCTGCTTTGACCCCGGCCAAGTCTTCTGGAATAAGGGTCACTGCAATGGCTCGGCACAAGGTCAAAAGTTAAAAGACTTTGTAGACAGACTTTTCTACTAGGCCTAGTGGCGTTTTTTTCAACAAGGCCATGCTCGCGTAGCTAATAATATGGCTCCGTGATCCGAAACCACCCACCTGAGATCCATGAGAACTCTGCTCGATCCGCAAAGAAAATAATTTGAGCGGTTTCTGAGTGCTATGATAAGCCCAGTTGCATGTCAGCCATCATTGTTTCGAATCATATGACTCACTCATCAGCAATCACCTTGGCTAAGATGCCCAAGAACGCTTGGTGGCGGTAGGCCATGGCTTGCGGATGGCCGACGTGCTAGTTGAGATCACTTCATGTCACATGGTGCTAACTACCGCGTGTATGCAGCGGAGGTCCATTAGCACGCCGGCCTAAAATTTGAAACCAATCAGATTAACCAGAGTTTCTACATGGTGATATCTCGGCGAAGGTGCCATATCGCAGTGCGAACTGGGGAGGGAGCCCCTGGATCTAGACCCTCAAACACAGGCGCAAGAGGAATGAGGTCAGGGCTTCCCTTGGTTCTCTGTGGTGTGACAGAAACTCGCCTTGATAATTAGCTATTCGAGACATATTTCGTAGCTGCTACATAATATCACAAACATGAACACTGGCCATTTCACTCTTTTGGTCTCTCTACCCCTAATCAGTCCTTGAGCGTTTACGACTGTGTGAAGGGACCATTTCGTTGTTTCTTTTTTTTTTTTTTTTTTTTTAAAAAAAAAAAGAGATCTGTGTCCGAATTAAGAACAAAACCAACTACCCCTAATCATACGGGACTTCAACATCATAGGTAGGGTAGATCATATACTTTAGACAAAGGGCAACACTTTCTTGCGCGAATATGCTAGTACCACATCATACTGAAATCCACATCGCTCGAGATCGGAATATTGCCTCGTATTAACCATTCAAGATAAGGAAAATCAAAGAACTGGATTCCTGGCTGAGAAGTGTGTGTTTGGCTGGAATCCCAGCTGAATATATGGAGCTTCGTCTTGCATCTGGCAAGCCAAGGCGACATACCGGTATAGGAGAAGCAAACACAGCCGTTGGACTGGTATTGATGTAAGTGGGCTAATAGATTGAAGGTACAGGGCTGTTGGCAATACAATACTACTGTTGTAGTCGTGCATGTGATATCCCGGTGTCCTATCCCGGTTTGACACATATGAATATTTGGAACTTGGACAGATTACTATTATGCGAGTGGCCCTCATTAGATGGGACCATTTGAGTAGTCTATGGTTTGACCACGATTTGCAGACCAGCACACAAGGTCTGAGGATACTGGTTGCTGGCCAAGGCGGAAACTTTGAAGTGGATGATGCGACACACATACTTGCAGCTAATCCCACCGTAGTACTTTCCATGCTTCATCCATTTGGAATATTAGCATGCTGTCCTTCGGATGCTTGATCCATACTCACATCACTGTCGGGAAGACTTCAAGACCAGAGTTGAACAGTCATCCTGTGCTGACCAGCATATCAACTTGCGGTTCAAGGATCGAGTGGGGCCACAACAACCCCATGATTTAAGTTCCTCACATAGAAAGCCATCAGCCTAATGGCAACCCACCAAGGTCCTACAATTGCCTGTCTGTCCGCTTACGAGTGGTCCGGCACGTCCAGCCATTCCAGATGTAAGAGGAAGATATCATACGCGGATGAGGAGGCCCTTGCTTGCTTGCTTGCAGCCTTTCGACAGAGCGCATCCTTGGCCGCCGATTCGTCCGATTCCACTGGGGCTGACGTCTCGGGCGGCGCAGTCTTGGCAGGGTCGATTGGATCCCGGGCACTTTGCCACCTGTTTGTCGCCGGCCTGCCATGCTGAGTGGTTCTTAAAGTTTCCCCTGGAAATATGGGCCCCATCCGCCGACAAACCGGGTCATGCGCTGCTGAGCATCCAGGTATTCAGGGCGGGTTTCATGGACTCGGGGGCTCGCTCGCTGTCATGTCTTCCCTGTAGTCGCCGCAGTCATCGCCAGCGCCGTGGTCACGGCGTTGCGTAAGCTGTCTAACTGCGGCATCAAAAGTGGGCCGGCCGCCCACGACTTGTTTGTCGTGGCGGGCAGACGCTCATTCACCCTCTTCAATTAACCCGTCTTTAGAGCTCAGTGCTGAATTTGTTTGTTTCGTTTCGTTTCTCTTCTCAATCTTCCCAGTGAATGTGTCCATCTATTACCGGTAGCTTGATGCAACTAGAATTCTGACTCCACGCTCTTTGGCTCCTCTCTCTTCTACACTCTCCTTGACTGCTTGACTGCCTACCTACTCCCACAACAGCGGTGATACTCTCATATATCACACGGAAACACTTTCATATATCCTCTAAATCGAGAAAGATGCGTCCTTCATTTCTCGTTACCGCATTTCTCTCCCTGCTGTCTGCAGTGACAGCCCAGACCTCAACAGACTGCGACCCTACACAGAGTGAGTCGATGCTCCATCTGATTGGCGACGCTCCGTTCCTTGAGCGCACATGCAAACAGTTGACAAACAACACCCTAACGGTGACCAACAGAGACTTGCCCGGCAGATCAAGGTTTGGATCAGACCTCGTACACTGTCGACTTCACCAAGGGGGCGAGTGACGACTGGAATATCACGTACGGTAGCCTGACCTACGACGACACCAACGGCGCCGTCTACACCATCGCCAAGTCTGGCGATGCCCCGACCGTCCAGTCCAACTTCTATGTGTTCTTCGGGGTCGTCTCTGTGGTGATGAAGGCCGCGCCAGGGACGGGAATCGTGTCCTCGGCCATTCTCGAGTCCGACGACCTCGACGAGATCGACTGGGAGTGGCTCGGGGGCACCGCCACGGAGGTGGAGACCAACTACTTCGGCAAGGGCAACACGTCCACGTACGACCGCGAGACATATGTGCAGATGGCCGACTCCCAGGCCGAGTTCCACAACTACACCATCGTGTGGACCGAGGAGACCACGACCTGGATGATCGACGGCCAGCCCGTCCGCACCCTGGCCTACGCGGACGCCCTGGGCGGCGCAAACTACCCGCAGACCCCGATGCGCGTCAAGCTGGGCATCTGGGCCGGGGGCGACCCGGGCAACCCCGAGGGCACGATCCAGTGGGCTGGGGGCGAGACCAACTACGCCGACGGCCCCTTCACGGCCTACATCCAGAGCGTCTCCATCACCAACTACAACCCGGCCAAGTCGTACACCTACGGCGACCTGACCGGCTCGTATGAGTCGATCGTGCTGGGCGACACCGACGCCAACACCACCAGCACGGGCTCCACCGGAGGCCAGCCGTCCGCCGGCGCCGGCGGCTCCGCGCCCACTTCTCCCGTCGCGCCCTCGAATGCCTCCAGTGCCGCCAGTCCAAGCCCGTCGGCGACAGGCGGTGCGTCCGGCATTTCGAACTCGGCCCCGTACGGCAACGGCTCCAGCTCTGTCCGGCCAGGTGCGTCGGCCACCTCAAACGGCACGGGCTCTCTCTCGCCGACCCGTTCCTCTTCAGGCGGTTCAGGCAGTTCCGGCGATTCGTCCAGCTCATCGCCTTCGCCGTTGTCGTCTGCCTCGGGCTCGGCCGCAACAGCCGCTGCCACCAACGCGGCGCAACTGAGTGCCAGTAAGGCTGGTGGCTCGATTCTGCTCGGTGTTGTTGGTTGCGCTCTGGCGCTGATTTAGATCCGAGGACCTCTGAACATAGATGCTTGTCAGAGATCGGAGTCGGACTTCTTTTCTTCCTGGCTGGGTAGACCTCAGATTCTTTTCATTTTGGGACTTTGGGACCTTTCAAATCCACTTCAGGACGGCGTTAGGGAGACTTGATACCTCTAGAATCATGACAAGACTTGACAGACCTCAACTGCAAGCAACTTCGCACCTCGTGCATGTGTAACTCATTCAAGTTCTTCGTAGCGACATAACAATTACTTGTCTTCCGGTAAGTACTCGGCACAGCAGCAAAGGTCACGCGCAAGTTTTTTCAAGTCTGGTTAATTTGGGAAACGACCAGACTCCTACATCGCCCACCCGAGCTTTGAATTACAGTAGTAGCCGGGGTGCTGCGGCCGAATTTTGTTGACAGGGTTGGCCCCTGGCCAGGCTCATGGCAAAATCCTCCGCTGCCAAGTTGGAAATGGGGCGACATTCGGATCTTACGACCTTCAATCACGCAGCCATAAGCTGCTGCAAGACATTACCAGAGTGTCAGCCGCGCCTAGATAGCCTCGATCTCAGGAGAAGCTGGTCCTCATTATCTTTGGGAATTCTCAAGGCGAACCTCATGACCTGTGCTCCATTCAGGGAGCATCGCATTTCTTCTGAGGTCACGAAGCGCAGGCAACACCAATGAGTTCGCCACCCGCAAAGCCCAAAGAGGGCATGTTGGCGGCCTGGATACCGAGGACAGCTACGATAGGTTGCATGGGCCTCACTTACTGGCTCGCCTTCCGCAATGATGGCCTCCGAGGGGCGCACGCCCTCTTATTCCCTTTCTTCGGCAGCGACGAGGCCGGCCACCCGCAGGCAGCGTACCTTGTCTGCAACCTGACATCACCTGTCTTCATCTGGACGGTTGAGTCGAGCCGCCAGGGTATTTCGATGCCCCGGCTCCTGTTGTGAGTACATCGATGAGTGTTCTCCTAAGCTGAACAGCAGCTGACATCTTGGTCAGGCAATGTCTCGGTGGAGCAGCTGTGCAAATCAGTGGCATCGAGAGGGTCGCTCCCATATACTATCTCATCAACATGGCTACATGGGAACCTGAATCTCCTGCCGGAGTTCAGAACATGCCACTGGAAGTGGCCGAGGCCGCTCTGCCAGCGATCCTGCTTGGCTACCTTCTACCGGCGACTCTCGTCAGCCTGGTGCCTTTGACAGCGACTGGAGTGTCTCGGTCCGATTTTAACATCCAGACTTGTACGGTCTACGCGTTTCTCTCTGCACCACTGGCGGTCCCTGCGTTGACGAAGCTGGTCTCGGAGTTAGTACGCTACGTCAACCGCAGGGTTGGTCGGAGGAGACGGGAAAAGAAGTCAACGCCTGATGCAACCAAATCGCATCAGGGCGATCACAACATCATCAACGTGTCACGATCCTTGAGGCTGGGCTATGCCCTATCATTCGCGATTCAAGCTGCGCAGCACATCTACACCATCGCGCGCAATACCATCCACATGCCGGGGAGCAAGGGGTCCATGGCCGTTGCAGCCAGGAATATAATGATGAACCCGGTGGTCCCAGGACAGAGGTATTCCAGTCTTGTGCTGTACGCAGGCGCAACACTGGGATTCGGGCTGTACACAGTATGGGAGCTCCGCAGGCGTGGCATGATCCAAGGCAGAGAAGCAACGAGATCAGCGATCGGGGTCCTCGCCGGTCAAGTGCTATTTGGGCCAGGGGCCACCTATGCTGGTCTATGGTGGTGGCGGGAGGGCGTGCTGGCCAAACATGCTGTATCAGGCATGAGAAGGGTCTGAGCCTTTTGCTACCTATACAGAAAGACTTTATCTTAATGCGTCCTCGCCTGGCTACGCAGCGCGTTGGTCCGTATGGCCTGTTTCGCCTTCCGGCGCCGTGGTGTCACTTACGCCAGCATCAAACGCTGCATCAGGCGAACGGTCCGGAAATGCTCCTCCCGCTCGGTCTACTCTCCTTCTCCAGGGTTTGTATACCAGCACCGAGCCCAGACCGACAACGAGGAACAGCCCGCATATGCTCCCACCAATGATTTCGAAGTTGTCCCCGATGGCCTCCACGCCGTCCCAGAAGCTACCTTCCGGCTCAGCAACGTTCAGCACCAGCGTCAGGACCTGGATGACTCCAATGAAAGCCGACACCACGATCGTGATTCCGGTGAGGACAATAGAGTAATATAGGATCGCAACATGGTCCCTCGAGAATGCCTTGGAGGTATAAAGGGC
Source organism: Diaporthe aspalathi (assembly GCA_001447215.1). Classification (NCBI taxonomy): domain Eukaryota; kingdom Fungi; phylum Ascomycota; class Sordariomycetes; order Diaporthales; family Diaporthaceae; genus Diaporthe; species Diaporthe aspalathi. The sequence continues at coordinate 7,730 of LJJS01000411.1, forward strand.
CATCATCAGGGCCCCGTCGGTCGTGTCGAGAAGACACATGCCAGCTAGACACCGTTAGAAGCTGCTGCGCAGTGGCTACCCGAGGCTTCACAAACACTCACCAGTGAACAGTACGGGGAACACCAGGATCAGCCACAGGCTGGTGCCAGCAGCCCCCTGGATGCTAGCAATACCTAGGATAGCGATCTCGGAGCTGGTGTCGAAGCCCAGCCCAAACATGACGCCGAGAGGGTACATCTTCCAGGGGCGGTCGACGATCCGGAACAGCTTCCGGAAGACATTCGCCAGGAAGCCAACGCCCTCGAGCGACAGCTGCGCGGCCGCCGTGTCCTCGTCCCCGGGGCCCTGCGCCTGCCCCTCGCCGTCGCGGATCTGCCGGCGCTGGCCCTCCAGGAGCGCCCTGAGCCTCCCCACCAGATGGGAAAGGACCCAGGCGTTGCCGGCGCACAGGATGAGCAGGAAGCCGGCGCTGACGGACGTGCCGACGATGTTGCCGACCCTCTGGAAGCCGTCGAAGCGGTCCCTGAGGGCGCCGCTCGTGGCGGCGACGACCACGCAGGTGACGACCACGATGGTGGAGTGGCCCAGGCTGAACCACGTCCCGACGCTGACGGGCCGCTGGCCGGCCGCGATCAGGCGGCGGGTCATGAGGTCGATGGCGCTGATGTGGTCGGCGTCGAGGGCGTGGCGCAGGCCCAGGGTGTAGGACAGGACGGCGGAGGAGATGAGCGCCGGGTAGAAGTGCAGGATGATCCCGATGGCCACCCACACGATGATGTTCACCGAGATGAGGAGCAGGATCTGCCACACAACGGCCGGGGGGAGAGCCCGGAGGGGCTTCGGCAGTGGCAGATGGATATCCGGCCGGGACAGTGAGAAGCGGGGCATGGCGGCCGGTATTGGCGGGGTGTCCGGGATGATTCCGGCCTTGAGAGATTTTGGAGGGCAAGATTGCGCTCAAATATTTAATGTAATGCGATGGAATTTGTGTGATGTTGGGCACTGGCATTAATTCCAGCCTCCTTGTGATATTGTTATTGGGAATATTGCCCGAGACATGCCCTCACGCTGCCGTTATCAGAAGCTCATGACCATAATTTTTTTTTCCCGCCCACGCTGCTGCTGACCGCGTGCGATTGAGGGGCTCTCCGAATCACGTTCTTTCGCGGCGCCGGGCGATAAGCCTACTACTCCCACTACTTACGTGACCGACTGACTAACTCACAGTGAACCCAGGGCCATCATACGTGGAGGGCTATGGTGAGTTTTCCAGGCCACAAGACTTTTTTGAGGAGTAAACCGCCGCCGAGTCATATCAAGAAGGGACCCACGTTTTCGAGCATCATTTCTAGAACAAAAGAATGCAAGACGTTCATGAATGCAGATAGATTGCAAAATCCCGGCAGGCGATTGATTAATGGCTGTATCCCCAACCCAGGTGACATTGCACTAACTACCGCCGGATGACGCTTCGTGCTGTGGGAGGACCGGCAACGACTTGGCTCAGTCACCTCACCTGTATGGGATTAATTTCAGAGAGTCACACTCGTCTATCCAACTCACTCAGGCAGTACGTGCCACTCATTTTTTTGCTGCGCTCACCTGACTCTCGTGTTCATTCATCACGGCAGTCATCCTCCGAATCTATTCAGCCGGACCCCCTAGCGCTGGGCTGGCTTCAGGTCCCTGGACCTCTCCACAGCAACATCCTTGACGTGACCGCTGGCCGCTACATTAACGCGGCTGTCATTTGGCGATCGGGAGATCACCCGAGGCCCTTGAGCTGCAAGCTTGGTTGGCTCTGAGCAAAGCATCCAACGAATATTGCAGTGGCCGTCTCCACGATTCGGCATAAAGATGTTACGCGCCAAATGGTGACTACCAACATCAGAGGCCGCAATGGACTGTTTGCCCTGCCCGGCACAGTGAGACAGAAAGGGTCCTTGAATCACCCTGGCCTTAGCCCGGGTCAATCACTCCATATTGTTTGCTTGAAACGTCTATACCCAGACTTTTGTTCTTCCTCCGCATCGCAAAGATGGTAAGATCTACGCCATATCCACAACAATCCGTTTGTCATCGTTTGGCTGTCGGTCATCTATCTCCAGCGCAGGTGCGTTGAGCCCCTGTGCACTGCTTGCACCCAATTTGACAGCTTGGCAGGCTCTTTGGAATATCACTCGGGCGTGTCCCATTCCCAAGGTCAGAATGACCCGATGCTCTTCGGACTGCTCGAAGTATACCTGTCCAGCTGCTTCGTATCGTCAGCAGGGACACGCAGACCGACATAGGGAGCGATGGTCCACCTTTCCTCCTCTCTCTATACCGCCGCCGCTTTGTTGACAACGGCGGCAGCGCACTCTCACATCGACTATGTCATTGTCAACGGCCTCGTATATCCGGGCTATATACCCAAACTGGGGACCAACAACCCAGCCGAGGCCGTCGGCTGGGCCCAGACCGCACTTGACGACGGATTCGTGCCTCCTTCGAACTACACCTCGCCAGACATAATCTGCCACAGAAATGGCTCTCCGGCACGGGCACACGTCCCAGTCTCCCCCGGCGACAGGATCCACATGCAGTGGAACGGCTGGCCCGCATCCCACGTCGGGCCGATCCTCTCGTACCTCGCCCCCTGCGACTTTACAAACACCAAGGACTCCGGTGGCTGCGCAAGCGTCGACAAGACGAAGCTGGAGTTCACCAAGATAGATGACGCCGCGCCTGTCTTCTTCAACGACAGCGGGGGCCCTCCTGGCTTCTGGTCCACCGACACGCTGATCGCCAACAACAACAGCTGGCTGGTCGGGCTGCCAGCGACCCTGGCCCCGGGCGCCTACGTGCTGCGCCACGAGCTCATTGCCCTGCACTACGCGGACATGCCCGATGGCGCGCAGAACTACCCGCAATGTATAAACCTCTGGGTCGCTGCGGCTGGGGGAGGCAATGGCGCTGCCGTCAGGTCACCGCGGAAAAGGTGGTCGGTGGGGAAGCTCTTGCACAGGAGAGGTGGTGGCCAACTTGCGACCGAGATGTACCACGCCGGCGACCCGGGCATCGACATTGACATATACAAGAATCTGACCACGTACCAAATCCCTGGCCCTACACTGGCCAGCAACGCCAGGCCGATCCCGGTAGCGAGCCAGTCCAACATGAAGTCGAGGGCAGCGGGAACGCCTGTGCTGGTATCGGGCACAACGGCCGTACCATTTCCAAAGGCCACAGGAAGTTCTTGACGAAGTCCAAGGGCGTTACGAACAGTTAAATTCTGTTTTTGTCGCATATCAAAATCTTGCCCTCCTGAGTCTAAGTATATAGCACAACTTGAAGCTCAGGCTCAGGCTCATGTACATATATCATGACGATTACCAAATAATACCTACCGAACATCAAACGACAAAAAGATCGTGATGCCATTTTGCTCCTTCCTGTACTGATTTAACTACACAGAACAACCCCTGGCTTACCCTTCCATCGCTTCGTCGAAGTTCTCGTACCGGCTCCAGCTCTCGGCTAATAGTAATGCTCGTTGTCTCATGCACACCCTAAGCAAACCAATTTTCCGGATTGAGTTGTTGAGTCTTCTCATGTAGTTGCTCGTCCCCGCAAATCTATTGTCAGGCGTTCCTTTTTTTGACTGGTGGGTGGTGTGTATGGGCCGTGTGCACTTGGCTTCGAAACATTGACCTTCCTCCGCTCTGGCGCTGCATTGGATGCCTTAGTTGACCTGGTTGATATCGGCCACATTACAAACCCCAATTGCATCTTCCAAAGATATTGGGGCATTGTGACCGACGCGGTGCCCTCATTTCTCCCTTGATGTCTCCTTCCGAGGGCCAAGTCGTCCAGATCCATTTCCATATGCGGACTATGCCTCCGGCCGCGAGTGAGACGATTCCGCGAAAAACCACCGTAAGTCATAGCAGCGCAGGAAGGTACAGAATGAGCTGACAGAGTGGACCGGATCGTTTGACTTTGCCTCGTTGCAGCCTCAGAGTTGCTCCCATATGTGGTGCCTTACGTGAGAGTATATAGACTACCGTGGGCATATTGCTCGTGGGTTGGATAAGGAATCAGCAGTAGGACGGACTAGCATGCGATGCAGAACTATCCGGCGTTGGACAATGTGTAGTCAGACACGATGCGACCAGTGAAGAAAAGGTAAATTGAATATCTGATATGATCAAGCAAACATCCGAGCGCCAAACTCCCCTGGGCAACCAGAATATTCACACAGCTGAGCCAATATCAGGCCTTCCTTTCCAGCCACCTGGAAATCTCTAACGTTACACGCTCAGGCTGATCGAGCATGATAAGGTGGCCCGCTTCCGGAACTGTCACAAATCCCCTCAGCTTGTCTCCCAGCAACTTCGAAAGGCTCTGCATCTTGTCGTACGGTATCCACGCGTCGTTCTCCCCCCATAGAATCTTGACATCGCAGCGGACCTTGGAGTACAGGCCGGCATCGAGGAGCTCGGCCGTGTGTCTGTCGTCGCTTTGCTTGATCTGCCGGACAAAGTTCTTTTGCGGGTCGTACTGCAAGCCATCATCAGATGAAGACCACCCAGTCAACCACGGCTTCGCAAGCACATTCTCCCACTCCGGGCCCAGTCCTAACCCGCCGACTCGAGCGCTCTGGATCATCGCCCTCAAACAGCCTTCAAACACGCCGGCCGGTAGGTCCTCAAAGACAGCCGCGTTCGTCCGTACTGAGTTGTAGAGCTTGTCGCCCCATGGTAGCACGCAGTTTGTGTCCAAGAGGCACAAGCTGCGGTACTCGCAGCCATGCAGGAGATGGGCCCTCATAGAGATAACCCCGGCGATGTCGTGAGCGATGACGTGGGGTATTGTGTTTCCGCCCTTGCCATCGAGGCCCAGGTGTCCCAGTAGTGCCGTCAGACACTCCGCCTGGGCCTTCACGGATGTGTCTGGCCCTGAGCCGGCCCGGGACTGATCGAATGATTGAGACTGGCCATATCCCGCGAGGTCATACAGAAGAACATTAAAGCTGCCACCCGCCGACAGGGCGTTTGCCAGAGGCCGGAAGACGTCCGAGGACCATGGCGTTCCGTGCACGAAGACGACCCAGGGAGCTGCATCTGAGGACGTGCCCTCGTGCTCGGCGCGGCGTGTCAGGAACCTGATGGACCAGCCGTTGTGGGTAAATGTCTCCGGAAGGTCGAATACATATGAAGCGGGCATTTTGCGTTGTAGTTGTCAACAAGACTATTTTAGAGCTCAAAGGGTAGGTCTGGGGTTGGAGGCCTTGAGATTCCGATGGTAAGATCTCCAACTTTCATTCAAAATATCGCTGTATGCTGCGCTGTGAAATGCTTTAGGGAAGTCAGAATGGGAAGGGGGACTGTTGATGAAGAGAACAGTAGCGTTCTGACGTTTGTTTTCAGGGACCTCGAAATTTATATCTGCATGGGGATGGCGTTGAAGCGCGGGATGCCTGGGCGCGCCCTACGCTAACTGGTGAGTGCAGTATGATTGTGTGATTGACATGACGTCGTCATTTGCCAGTCAAGCGAGCAGAATCAGTTATAGCAGATGTGGGATATGAACTACAATATCTAGGTAGACTAAGTACATGGCGAGATTCCAGGAAAAACATCTCAGCACCTGTAATCACCACAGCATAAGCTAGAGCTATGAAAATTTCTCCAAACCACTTGTGCACTCGGCAGCAACTGGATTACATATTTGTCCCCATGCCGGAAGAGAGCCGTTCCCATTGCAATTGACGACGAAAAACAATGATACTCAGGCTCAGAACAGATATAGAAACTATGTCTGTCAGACAACCATGTATATTAGTTTGTTAATATTTACCGTCGTACCTGCAACATATGTTTAGTCGGCGAGAAGTATTTGCGTACTGGGGGGTTTTTGTGCCTTGGAACCCTCCGTTTCACACTCTTCCAGTCTCCCTCTTCGTAACAATTGCGAGCGTCAACCGAGATGTGGTTGCATGCCTAAATACATGATGATCCCTTGTTAGGCTTATGAGGTCACGAACCTCGTAGCTGCACCTACCGGTGTCTAGTCCTTCGCAAATGTGATCAGTTTGGGAAGCGGCTACGCTTTTTTTGAAATCTGGTGCAATGGGTGTATTTTGTTGTTCAGACCATTTACAATTTCGTAACAAATATGGCATGTTCAAACCGCCTTTGACACCTCAATACAGTGACTCCGACAGTGTTTCGTCAGACGACCGGTGCAGTCACCCTGAGTGGTGACGAGTACTAAAGCGTCTCCAACTATATAAACAGAAACAGACTTGCTTGCGCTTCCGTTCTCCCAGAAACCTTCGGCCGATGCATTCTTTCTCTGCAGTCTTTCCTAATAGCCCCTGTACTGACCAACGGCCGCTTGGCATCCGCGCGTATTTCCTCCACAACCATTCTACAAACAAAAACCATGAAAACCCCGGTAATTTCTATCTTACTATTGGCACTGATGTCAACCAGGTGAGATCAACAAGAACAGTTAGAGGCCTGTGAGATGACGTATCTCCGCTGACATCAGCGTACACTGGACAGAGCAACCCATGCCAGCATTATAACCAGGCACTGCGAGTGCCAGTCCCCTCTCAGCAAGCTCACGGGCCTGTCAGAATCAGACATTGACGCTATGCTCAACGGCACGCTTTCATGGCCAAGGGACGACACCACCACAGCTGAGTGCTGCAACCAGGTCCATCCTGGAGGCAAGATCAACGGACCCGGTGATGAATTTGAGGTATGTTTGCCTCCCAAGTGACTACCATTGTTATGCAGGTTTCTGACTTGTTTGGCCTTCGAGAATGTATGTTCAGTTCAGAAAGATCTCATGGCGGGCTCGGACAACGCTGCAGTTCAGTACTTGAGTTGCTGCTATTTCGACAAGGGCATGATCGGAAGTTGCTATGATTGATGCATGCTCTTGGGCTGATGTCTTTTGGTTTGAGAATCTTGCTGGCAGCACTTTATCCGTTCGGAATCAGGGATCTGTGTGTATTGCAAGGTCAGCTGGGTAGCGGTCTTGATAATGGGAATTTGGAGATGGCTTCAACATGGACTTTTTGTGAGAAATCCAAACCCAATTTACGTGTTTGTACCTCGAGTAACCAGGAGAGCTCCACAATGAGAACCCGGGGATGTAGTCTACCTAAGTCCCTAAGGTACCGCCACCTAAAAGTAGGTACCTAGGGACCTGCCTAGGTACTTACCTACTCACCTTTCGTAGGTACCTCGTTATCGATAAGGTCTGGTGGCGGGGTGCTAGACATACCGCCAAAAAAGTCGGCCGGAGTGACGCATACTACATTCCTTTGCCCTTACAACGCAAATTGCTAGGTCTTTCGCCATACGCAGCAGCCATCATGGCCCAAGAAAGTGTCTCAGATGCTCCTACGGAGCCGATAAATAACCTCACAACCGCAGAGGAGGTGGACAACGAAGAAGATGACCTCGAAGACATCTTTGAGGACGACGATTTCGACCTTGACGGCCCCGAGGGGAGGTCCTTCAACAGACAGACGGCCAGCGGGCCAGCGGGCGCCGCGTCGAGAACGAGCAAGCCGTCGGCGAACACAAGGGCCAACGTGGACGATCAGATATCCGCACTCTCCAAGCACGCCGCCAAGATCCGCCTCGACGATGTCAAGCAGACGCAGGACCGCGACAAGGACAAGGCCGACCGCGCCACAAGCGAGCTCGTGCTGGACCAGCGCACGCGCATGATCCTGCTCCAGATGATCAACCGCGGCGTCGTCTCCGAGATCCACGGCGCCATCAGCACGGGCAAGGAGGCGAACGTCTATGGCGCCGTGCTGCACTCGGAAGACGGCTCCGAGCCCGCACAGAAGGCGATCAAGATCTACAAGACGGCGATCCTGGTCTTCAAGGACCGCGAGAGGTACATCACGGGGGAGCATCGCTTCAAGGGCGGCTCGGAGAAGGGCAACAACAGGAAGATGGTCAAGCTGTGGGCCGAGAAGGAGTTCCGAAACCTGAGGAGGATACACTCCGCCGGCATACCGTGCCCGGAGCCCATCTCGCTGAAACTGCACGTCCTCGTCATGGACTTCCTCGGCAACAAGAAGGGCTGGGCGTACCCAAGGCTCCGGGACGCCCAGGTATCGAGCGAGGACGAGTGGAGGGAGCTGTACATCCAACTGCTCGGGCTCATGCGGCGCATGTACCAGGTCTGCAGGCTCGTGCACGCTGATCTGAGCGAGTACAACATCCTGTACCACAACCGGACACTGTACATCATCGATGTGTCCCAGAGTGTCGAACACGATCACCCTCGGTCGCTCGAGTTCTTGCGCATGGACATCAAGAACGCGGGCGATTTTTTCCGCCGGAAAGGAGTCGACACCCTTCCAGACCGCACAGTGTTTGACTTCATCATCGAATCACAAGGACCAGTCGAGGGGCCCGAGATGAACAAGACCATTGACCTGCTGTACCAAAGTAGGCCGGCGGTCGGCGATGACGAGCAAGCCCTTGCGGACGAGGAAGTGGACAACGAAGTGTTCCGAAACCAGTACATTCCGCAGACACTCGAGCAGGTATACGACATTGAGGCGGATGGGCAGAAGCTAGGCACAGGGGAGGGCGACTCGCTCGTCTACCGAAACCTGCTCGCTGACCAGGTCGTACTACCGAAGGAAGAGAAGAACGGTGCAAATGGGGACGCCCAAGGTAGTGTCGATTCAGATGACGAGTCCGATGACGGCGCGTCCCTGGACGGGAGTGGAAGCGAGTCTGGTGCGGGTGATGGCCGGCCGCGGGGAAAGAGGTTCCTTGACAAGGACGAGAAGAGGGTAAGTGGATTTCGCCTCCGTTGCATCCATCCTTTTCCCACTCTGTGCTAATTTGACCTCAGGCCCACAAGCAAGCGGTGAAAGAGTCCAAGCGCGAGAAGAGGAAAGAGAAGATGCCAAAATCTGTCAAGAAGAAATTGGTAAACTCGACATCTAGAAAGAAGAAATGAATCATTTAGCCTTCAGCCGGCATTCCAACGGCTCGGCCACAACGCATACCCCCCCCATCTCTGCATTTCTGACCGTCATTTACGGGGTTTTCAAGACACATGTACTGCAGCACTCGGATGAAGAAGCTAATTTGCTGGGTCGAGCTTGTGTTGGAGCCGTTTTGACTACGAGTCGAAGCATCCAAACACGCTTGTTTCTGGGTCTGATGGCCTGAAAGGCTGGTTTGATGACCAAAGAGAGCCCTGACGATGTGCTGCTGCCCTTGAAACGACCCTACTTGTATCTTCTTTTTCCCCCTTGGTCTCTTCCGCAAGTGCGACGCATGCCTCATCCTCAAGCAGTCTCGCCAGAGGATTACATTATTAGGCCCGGCTCTTCCACTTTTGTTTTGCCATTTCCACTAATTTTATGTTTTAACAATTGTGTGCTTTTGTTCTCCCCCTCCTTCCTTTCAAAAGTTAAAGTGCATCGACAAATGAGAAGCTGTTCAGACCAGACATATTACACTTTCTCGTCATTCTGGGCCACCGAGGCTCCTGAAGTCTGCCGCCAATCACGCCGCTCGCTTCCTTCGCCCGGTCGGTTGAGGGGGTGGAACGACAATTAGATACAACTCGGCCATTTGCAAGTGCAGATTCCCATTCCAACACCATTACGGGTTAACCAGCTGGTTGAGCAATCTGTTGATAAATCCGACAAAACCCAGTTTCTCCCTGGAGGTGGAGCACGGGAAGGAAGGACATCGCTCACCAACAGTCGTCCGCGAGGACCGTTGAAGAGGGTGCATCCGCCCGTCGTCACCACCACTTATGCATTCTGGACACTCGTCACCACAGCTGCCTGCCCCTTCTCGTGCTGCACGGGCGCGGACGGCACGGGAGGGGCGCCCGGCGCAGGCTGCTGCGCCGGGTACGCCATGCCGCCCTGCATCTGGTAACCCTGGCTGACGCCGCCGGCGGGGCTGACGAGCGGCTCGCGGTGCTCCGACTCCTTCTCCTGCTGGACGAGGTCGCACAGCACGCAGCAGCACGCGGTCGCGATATCGGCGGCGCAGCTGCCGCGGAGGTGGTACCTGTCGCGCATGTCGGCGCGCTGCATGGACATCGGGATCCAGTGCAGGCCGAAGCAGCCGGCGGCGCAGAAGAGGAGGCACTAGGTGGGTTTGCGTCCGTCGTCAAAATCACACACATTACACACATTATACACACACACACACACACACACCACAAGTCTAGCGAGGGGTTCGTCTCTCAGGCCGAACTTACGGTGGTGTTGATGGGCTCGTAGCCCTCCATCCTGCCGTTCTTGCGCAGCCTGTGGTGGGTCTTGCCGAAGGTGACGCACGGCAGGCAGTACGTCACAAGGCACAGGTCGATTGGGCTGCAGCAGCCGAAGAGCGAGTTGTGCCACGCCTGGGCGGTCGGGGGCGAGGCGCTCTTGACGTGCTCCGACGGCCTGGCAAGGACGCTGTTGAAGCGCTGCTTCCAGTCCTCGACGTCGCGGTTGTCGACGGGGCCGGAGGACGGTGCCGGCTGTGATGCCGTCTGGGAATAACCTGGGGTTGCCATTTTTTTTTTTTTTTGAATGTGTGTGTGTGTTNNNGGGGGGGGGGAGGGGTGTTTAGCTTCACGATGCTTGGACAAGGTGTGCTCGATCGGGGTATTAGTTGCGTAGGCTGGGAAGATGAGCGGGCATAGGGCTGGCGCTTGGGGGCTAAGGGCCGGGAAGTCGGGGCCTTGTAGAGGTTATCGCAGGCGCGAGAATGTCGTGGAGATGAGACACAGAGGGAGACGGCATGTTTCTCGAGTGACATGTCTCTGATTTAAACACTTTTTGTCGCCAAGGCGATGGGAGCCCAGGCGCTGCTTCATGCCTATCGCTAGCCAGGAGTTCGCAAGCTCTTTCACGTGCAAGACCTCTATGTACGCGGCCTCATCCAATCCAACCTCATCGACGCTCCTCAACGACCCGCAGCTGAGGTCGCACGTGCAGTGCACAGATGCAGGAAACAATGGAGGCGTCCTTTTATCTGTCAGCCACGGAGCGCTACGGCTGCTCAGGACCGGCGATCGGTGATATGGGGTCCAAGCATTGACCTAAACGGACGCCACGATGCAGGTCACAACGGAATGGTAAATTGCATTACATTCTTGGATCGAGGGAATATCACCGCGACCACAAGAATGGTTCAATGCAGCTTGAGGCTGCCCTCGCCAGCGGAAAGGGGAACAAGCACCAGAGCCCTAGCGCACACCAACTTGCGCCGAGTTTCATTCCTCCTCAAGCTCTAGAAGAGCGAGAGACGATACGTAATAAAACTCTTCCATGCTCAGCTCAGACAACTGTCCCGCTTTCGCAATACTTCTCCTCAGAGCACATCTTCAGGTAATCCGTATGACCATCTGGAGTACATACTATATAGCATTTTAAGCTATGGATAACTTCTCATCTCGAAATCCTATGTGCGAAGAGCCAAAATTGTATGCGTGACAGCTTGAGGCTAGGCCACGTAGACAAAATTATGCGATTCATTAGTCACAAGTTTGGCACTTGAAGGATTCGTCCAATTTTTCCATTTACTTCCCTTCTCTCTACCTGCATTTGTAAATCGATTTTGCATGTGCAATCTGCAATTCAAAGACCCCGTGTTGATGCGGCATCGCTGAAGGCGGTTGTCCTCAGTGAGAGGCAACTTCTATATTCCGTCAACCTTTATATTGGGCAATGGGTTCAATACAAAGTGTCATTCCCATTTTGACGTCTGATGTGGATTCCATGGTATTTCGCCTTGGCGCATTTGATGTAGACACAATACATGAAGGGGGAAGAGAGTGCATTGTGTCCGTCGACCAGCTCAGCTGCCGTGGCACCACCTACTGTTGTTGCGCAATATTGCCTACTAGTAGCACAAAGAGCAATGAGGTGGGTGTTTATTCCGTACACCTGCTATGTGGCACAATTGCGAGTCCTCATGGATATGTCCGATGCGGCAGTAGCGTAATGACAATGTCTTTATTTCGGCAACCTGCCCAGCACACCATGACTGCAGCTCCGATCCGAGGCCGAGCGCCGACTCGCTCCTGCGCAGATGAGCGTGCACAACTTGCAGTGGATATTCGTCTAGAGCAGGGCGTCGCCGAAAGGGCGCGTTACTTGATCAAACTTTTATAAGGATATTGCGACTCATGCCAAGTCCATACTCAATTCCGTGATGGGACCTTCGAACCATCTCACCTCGCGCCCTTACACTCTCCGAAGAGCAATTCACACTAACTACGTCTACTTTACTTCTGTTGAAGTCGCCCTCGATACACCTCCAATTCCTATTGGCAGCCCAAAACTACTTCACAAACGCACCTACCTGGGAATATCCACAACAATGGACGAACCATCAGTCTTCCATTTCCAAATACAATATCCAATCGCAAACGACCGGATCAAGCTCGTCCCGTTCGACCTCGACCTCCACGGCGCCGCCTACACCGCCCAGGTCGCCAACCACCCGGAGCTCTACGCCAACATCCCACCGCTGCCGCCCACCACGGTCGGCGAGCTGAGGGCCCTGTTCGCCAGCCCGGACAGCGTCCTCTGCCGGTCGAACCCTGCCCACACGACCCTCGCGGTGATCGACAAGACGCGGGGCCGGTCGCCCGAGGACCCGGAGGGCGAGCTGGCAGGGATGGTGGGCTACATCCACGCCTCCAGGGCGAACCTGAGCGCCGAGGTCGGCCCCGTCATCGTGTTCCCGGGCTTCCAAGGGTCGCACGTGGCGAGGAACGCCGTGGGCCTGATGCTGCAGCACGGGTTCGCGGCGGAGGGCGAGGGGGGAATAGGGCTGCGGAGGATCCAGTGGTTCTGCAGCGCGGCCAACGCTGCCAGCGCCAGGGTGGCCGAGCGCATGGGGTTTGAGCTGGTCGGCAGGATCCCCTACCACACAAGGTACCCGCTTGGGAAGAGGTACGGGAAGCAGGGCAACGGGAGGCCGCTGCCGCCGGGGAGCCACCCGGACGACGTGTGGAGGGACTCGCTTTACTACAGCTTGAGCTGGGACGTGTGGGAGAACGAGGCCATGGAGAAGACGGAGAAGGCGATGAGTCGATAACATTTCCAGGATCGACATGACCTCTTGTTGACGAAGTGTGAAAACGATTAAATACCCAGCGGGTAGAGCCACGCGGTTCTGGGAGGACTCATCCTGCGGAGAGGGGAATGCGTCTAATATTTTGAACCGCACAATACACGACGATAAAAGTATCAATTGGAATTAATGCCTGAGGAAAACGACACTTCACGTACTCTATGTTTATGGTGTGATGCATGTGGCCGGCCTTGCGGACCAGGAATCTGTCCACTGTCAGCAACCTTGGCGAAGAGACGGAGCCGCGTTCCCTATGAATTTTGATCCTAATTTTGAGTATTGGGATAAGAAGAACGGAAGGAAAGGACATGATTGTCGAATCCCAATTGTTGACGCTCGATTAATTCGATTCCAAGGCCATTTTGGATCAAGTTGGCCCGTGCATCGACTTACAAGGGCATACTCGACCAACAGCCTGCTGCCTAGGCGGAGGACTTCTCACGCTCACTTTCTTTTTCCCCTCCCCTTTCACCTTGGACCTTGGAAAAATGCCATCATGTCGAACACCCACGTTGTAGAGCCAGCAGGCGGGCATGAGCACACCCACACCATCATATTTCTCCACGGGCGGGACAGCACGGCCGCCGAGTTTGCCAGCGAGCTGTTCGAGAGCGAGGCGTCAGGGCCGGGAGACAAGCCCAGGACCCTCCGCGACCTGCTCCCCACGGTGCGATGGGTATTCCCAACAGCCCCGGTGTTACAATCCGCACGGTTCGGCGCAGACATGTCGCAGTGGTTCGACATGTGGTCGACCGAGGACCCGGACGAGCGGCCCGAGATACAGCTGCCCGGGCTGAGGGCCAGCGTGGCTGCGCTGGTGGACGTCGCCCGGGAGGAGGAGAGACGTGTGGGCAGGAGCAAGATATTTGTGGGTGGCATCAGCCAGGGGAATGCGGTTGCGTTGGCGGCCTTCTTTGCCGCACAGAGCGCATGGTCAGGACTTGGTGGCATGATCGGGCTGTGTGGCTGGATGCCTCTCCGTGGTATGTTGGGTGAGGGTGAGGGTGATGGGAGCGAGCAGCTGGGCAGGTTGTACCGAGGTACCGGCATTGATGCACGTTCAGATGGAGGGGCGAGTCGTCCTGTGCCGATGTTTCTCGGTCACTCGAGAGATGACAGCGTCATCTCGATACGCCATGGCAGACAGTTGAGGGACAACCTCGCACGATTCCTGGATGAGTTGTCGGTAGAATGGCACGAGTACGAGGACGGGGGACATTGGCTGAACGAGCCGCAGGGTGTTGATGATATTGTTGAATTTTTGAAGGATAATGGCCTAGAAAAGGATGTGAGGATATAGAAATAAACGGTGATGTATAGTATCAACATGACCATTGGCTTCTCCTGGAGAGGTGAGGGAGCTGGGGAGATGGAGCCAGCCACTAGGTGCAGAAGCTACCCCACCATTGGGCCCTGTCAGGACCCTACTCGGACCCTTGCTAGCGCTGCACTAGCCAACAATTGACCGATTTGGGGGAGCGAGCTGGAGCTTATCTTATCGTGGTGATGCTCGACTTAAAAAGTCCCAAGACTTTCTTTCCTCCACACCAAGAAAACTCATTCGCTGCGGAGCATGTGAAAGGGATGCGACACCGCGCACTCACCACGCAATCAACATGGCAGAACCTCAAGAGCCTGGCGACGTCTCCACGGCGCCCTCCAACCCTCCTGCTGCAGTTGCACCAGCCGCAAACGAGGCCACACCAGCGTCCGCTGGCCAGGCCACCTCTGGCGCGACCACCAACGGCGACAGCTCTGACAAGCCTGATGGCAAGAAGAATTGGGACGACAGGCGGGGCCAGAGGGGCAGGGGACAGGGTCGTGGAGGGCGAGGCGGGCGAGGAGGCCGGGGAGGCCGTGGTGGTCCCGACAGTCGCGACCGCGATGGCTCAAGGTCAGTCAGCTTCTTCTCCTCCGCCCTCTCCCCCTCTCCCCCTTCCCTTTGCCCGTTGGCACCCTGTCAAGCTGCCGACTGACTCCACCCGCAGAGGCGAACAAGGCCCCAAGCCCAACCGACGCCCCGGCGGCCAGGAGGCCAAGCCTCAGCGCCGGTTTGACCCTGCGCTCACGACCGGCGACGATGGCGCGCCGAAGAAGACCAACATGAGCATCCCCTTCTCCGCGGAGGAGATCGCCGCCGAGGACCGCCGCCCCAAGAGAAAAGTCGCCGTGTTGCTCGGCTATGCCGGCACCGGGTACAAGGGCATGCAGATGAACCACAACGAGAAGACCATCGAGGGCGACCTCTTCGCCGCCTTTGTTGCCGCCGGCGCTATTGCCAAGAGGAATGCCGACGACCCCAAGAAGTCCAGCTTCGTCCGCTGCGCCAGGACCGACAAGGGAGTTCACGCCGCCGGAAACGTCATCTCGCTGAAGCTGACCATCGAGGACCCCGACATCGTCGCCAAGATCAACGAGAAGCTACCCGAACAAATCCGCATCTGGGGCATCCAGAGGACTAACAATACCTTCAACTGCTACCAGGCATGTGACGCGAGGTGGTACGAGTACCTGCTTCCCAGCTACTCCCTGCTACCACCCCATCCCCAGAGCTACCTGGGAAAGAAGATCATCAGCGCCGCCAGCGAGAAGGGTGTATCAGAGGAGCGATTCAAGCCATGGGACGACATCAAGGATTTCTGGGACGACGTCGAAAAGAATGAAATCCAACCTATCCTCGCCAAGCTGGACGAAAAGCTCCGTGAGGAGGTGATACGGATGATGCATCTCTCCACCGATGAGGCACACCCAGGGGAGGAGGACACGGAACCGTCGTCCACGAAGCGAAAAGCAGAAGAAGATAGCGGCCCCGAAGCCCCATCCAAGAAAGCCAGAACCGAGGAAAACGCCGAAGCAGGCGCCGAGGCGATGGAGGTGGAGGCCACAAATTCTGCACCGGGAGAAGATGCCGCCGAGGCAGGGCAGGCCGAAGGAACGAAGCTAGAGGAAGCCGCCGCCGCGAAGGCAGACCAGATGGACATCGATGAGAAGCCAACAGACGCGCCCACAGAGAACGCAGATGGCACAACTGCCGAAAAGCCCAAGTACCAACCCACCCCGGCTGAGCTCGCCTTGCGCGAGATCAAGGCGGCTTATGTGGCCGCCAAGCGCAGGTACCGGGTCACACCGGCGCGCTTGCAGCAGCTCCAGGCCGCCCTTGACCAATACCGCGGCACCAACAACTTCCACAACTACACCATCAAGAAGCCCTTCAAGGACCCCTCGGCCAAGCGCCACATCCGCTCCTTCGAGGTCAACCCCAAGCCCATACAGATCGGTGACACCGAGTGGCTGTCGCTCAAGGTCCACGGCCAGAGCTTCATGATGCACCAGATCCGCAAGATGGTCGCCATGGCCGTCTTGTGCGTGCGCTGCGCCGCGCCCGTCTCGATCATCAAGGACAGCTACGGCCCAACGCGCATTTCCATCCCCAAGGCCCCTGGCTTGGGCCTTTTGCTGGAGCGGCCCGTCTTTGACAGCTACAGCAGAAAGGCAGAAGGGTCCTACGACAGGGAGCCACTGAACTTTAACAAGTTCGAGAAGGAGATCAACGAGTTTAAGCAGAAGCACATCTACAACCGCATCTATGAGACGGAGGAGAAGGAAAACTCGTGAGTTTGCACTCTCCAGAGCCCCATCGGGCTGACTTCACCCAGGCATGTGTGTACTGACTTTCAATGTGCCTCAGGTTCCACATCTTCTTCCACCAGCTCGACAACTTCGAGACCGACTCCTTCCTCTGGGTCACGGCGCACGGTTTCGAGGCCGCCTTCGAGCCCAAGGAGAGGCATGACCCCAAGATAGCCAGGACCATGCCCAAGGAGCTGCTGGAGGAGGAGGAGGGCGACGAGGATCCCGAGAACGGCGAGGGCTAGATGTCCCGAGCCGGCGTGGGAATTCAGGCCACCCCCGGCCGCGCGGCGCAAGAAGAGACCCTGTTGGCCATGGTGGAAGGCTGCCCGCGCTGTCCGCGCTGCTCGCGCCTCCCGTTCATAGCTCACGGGCTTTGGGCCAACTCTGTCCGATATGGCGCCGTCAGCTCATCCATAGCAGTTGATATCCGGCAAAGGCCGCAGGCCACATGCCTGGGAGGGGGCTTTGCAAGCACAGAAATGTGGCATACTTGCTCAGGTCGTTGATGCGAGTCAACCGCCTTGAACCCCTACGGGCGACGTGAGCCGCGCCCTGTACTGTCAGTATTGGATGGAAGTGGTTTCTGTTGGCCTAGACACTGTGCTTACAGAGTGGCGTTGGCTTGCGTGCACACACAAATTCAAGCACCAAGCAAATCGACGGCCACCTGTTTGGTTGGTGTGAGTTGTCAAGTCACGCCTCTGTCCGGCTGTAATGATCCATAGCAATGCAAATACCAAACCGGCTGCCTTTGTGTGCCGCTCATTTCCACCTTTATGACTGTGAGACACAGTTTGACCCCCACCCCCCCCCCATCCCAGTTGTTGCCCACCGCGACCTTCAGACTACAAGATTCATCACCGCGTTAGGCCTGCGATTTACGGCAAATGAGTTTGTCGGACAGGAGCTTTATTTGATCATCTCCGTATTGGACACACAAGACAGTGACAGCGTTGTTCCGTATCCCTGGAAATCACACTCCCAGTGCAAGATAGACAGCCCTCTGGCCCCCTGGCGGCGGTGTTGCCGCAGCTGAAGTACTGGGCATGTCAGTTTTTTCTGCTCGAGATTGGGTTCCGAGGAGGCGACGACGGCTGTAAGTTCCAAATTAGAAAGTTGCACGAGTTCTCCATCGTGGGCGATTCCGGCTCTGATGGGGCGTTTGTTCCATTAGGGGGGGGAAAAGAACAAAAAAGAACAAAAAAGGCCACTGCCTCAGTGAACACACATGCACCTTCATTAATACCGCGGATACAGGAACGTCAACTTGAGGACCCACCCTGGCGACCTTGCCAGGTGCCACCACCAACTCTACTTCAGAAGAGAGGACGAGCAATGTTGTATGTTGCTAGGGAGCCATCACACGCAGTTCCTCGATAGAGTCAGCTTTCCCCGGCACCAGCAGCAACTACCTCTGTAACGAAAAGCGGGCGGCATCACTGCTTCCCCTGTTACACATGTGCAGCATGTTTCTTGGACCAATATCCAATTTTGGTCTCATAGGCTCCTCTTCCAGTAGGTGGTCACCAATATTCTTACCATGTAGTTGACATTAATCCCACATTTTCCCCCGACTACTCGATACAGGACTTTTGTCCAGCAAACAAATAAGTCAATGCTCTTCGTCTTGCATCCATGTCTGGCCTGGTAAGAAGCACAGCTTAATCAAAACAGTTCTTTCACAAGTTTGGTATCCCAAATGTTATAGACCCGTGCAGGGCAAGGAAATACTCAAAATCAATTCACCCCATGTACGAGTTTTCTACACTACAGCCGACCGACGGGCCATGGGCCGGCCCTCTACAAGCTAGTTCGTCTCACGCATACCGGAACTTGTCGGCATGTGCACTCTCCCGAGGGGAGCGGAATAACTGAAGAGCCCTTCTCTCCGCCCCCCGACCTACATCGTCCGAGGACTCACCGTCACCTGAACTGGAGTGGTCCGAGCCGGAGCTGTCTGAGCTGGAGCTGCTCACAATGAACCCCCCGGTCGGGAGCAGAGGCGACAGCCCGGGTAACATAGGAAAAGGGACCGTGGGCGGCAATGGCCACGGGGGCAGCGCCGGCGCGGGCATTTCCAACCGGCAACCGCTCCTGCTACGGCCCCCACGTCTACTTGTCCTGTTCCTTCGCCTCCCAGCGTGTCTTCTCCTGCCGCTGCCGCGTCTATCAGCAGCATCATCCTCCTCCTCCTCTTCCCTCCGCCGGCGCTCACGTCTCGCCCTCGCCGCCTGTTCCTGCCGGGCCAGCACGCAGCCGCCGTCCCTGCACCACAGGCACCACCGCGCCGGGTTCGGGCAGAAGCCGCCGTGGTTCCGCCGGTGGTACGTGCTTCTGCACTGGCAGGCTACCATTTCTACCACCTCCGTATTGTCCCTTGCCTGCGCCGTTGCTGCGCTCGGTGCTGCTGTGGTTTCCGGTTCCGGTGCGGTCTCCGGTGCCTCTGCGGTGCCGGGGACCTCTGCGGTGTTGGGGACCTCTGCGGGTTGTTCGTCAGCCATATTTGAAGCTTTTTCTGGGATATCGGTCTGTTGACTTTCTTGACTCATGATGTCTGAGGCTATTTTGACCGTTGTATCTGGGGACTTTGGCCAACCTTGGGGAAGAGGAGGACAGGGCACGAGGAATATATATCCATCCGCTATACTAGTGATTGAGCCCCTTTGCACTGTCTCGCTTCTTCTTCCAGTATCAGAGATATATCTCAGTCAAATTAAGGCTACTGGGGCACTCACGCTCACTGGGTGACTCATCAAGGAGCCATCCATTCTAAAATCAAGTTGGCTCGTCACTAAGGACCCTGACTTGATTCCGCAAGAGATCGTCATCAAATTTATGCAAAACAAGAAGTTGAAGTCAGGTGAGAGGTCAAATCCAAAATACCCCGGCATGTGCAGTCGGCCGAATGTCTCAGCTGCGGTAGGGTGACATTTTAAGATGCTCAGGTAGTTTGCCTATTTTTGATGTTCTCTCTCGGCATTATTGTATAGCTCAACGTCGTTGCCAATGGTCACTCAATCATATGGATTTGGAGGGAGGTGAGTGTATCTAGTGGGATGGCTCGGACTTGAAATGGTGCGCAAGCAAAAAAAAAAAAAAAGGACCAGACCCGTGAACAAGATGGAGCCGCGAGCCCCCAACATCCTCGCGACAGCTGTACAATAGGCTATAAGTGCGAAAAATGCATGCATGATAGGCTTGGAGTGAAGGAAAAAGTCTAATATGGACGACATGACAGTCCCTTGTCATCGCGCCAACTGTCTAACGCCAGAATGGCATTGCTCGGGGGTTCTACCAGATCCCGGCCGGACCGTTGGGTTGCAGGCTTGGGATGGCTCTGGGGATCCGAGGGCCACGTTGGTGTACAAACCTGATACAAAAATAGAACCGTGAGGCCTTCAAGTATTGGATATCTCCAAATCTCCCCGGTCAAATGCTTTCATATTTTGTTGGTGGCCAAGGATGGTGTAACATTTGCAGTCAGTTGGCGGCCGCGGCCCTGGGCCCGGGTCGTGAAGGAAGGGCTTGGCCGGGGATATTGGGACCTGCCTGCTTCAGTGACCAAGCTGCCCTTAGATTGAGGAGTTGGTTGAAATCTGAGACGAAAAGGGCCCATTAATTGGCCAATGGACTGGTTTACAGGACAGGGCGATTGTGTATTTAAGCTTCAAGGCCGCATTTGAGGTAGGACACTGTACGACGTGAAGCCCTTCCTCGGATCATCATACAACTTTGTTAACAAGGACATCATCAATAAATTCTGCTCCATCTCATACGAAGCAACTTGGATATCCATCCTCTTGTTACCTAGGTACCCGCCTGCACCATCAAAGACGTCTCTTTGTTCATGAGAGAACCAGGAAAGTAAAAGAAGAGTAGGTACATTCAGCAAGAAATCGGGATTAAGGGAATTAAACAGTTATCCACCAACTTCAACGACAACGTGAAATAATATCCATTTTATACACCCACCATTGGTAGGCTGCAAGGGTCCAATTAAGGTTCCGTATTAGTGACGCAGAGCGGCAGGGTTTAGAGCCGCCAGCCACATGCCACACCAGTCTTGTCCACTTCATCGGCGGCCGGCTGAACCTTGATTTGACGACTTCTCAGCCAAAGCCGGTAACACGCCAACGCAGCCAGACCACATCGCAATGGCGAATCTTCAAAACGACGCCGTGCGTCCCAGCTCCTTTGGATCTGTGAGGCAGAACGGCCAACCCGAACAACGCGTTTCTGGGCCGCCGAAAACAGCGGCAACTCGGCTGCCGCGGGCTGAGTCTGGACCAGCCACTGGACACCGGGATCAGGCGGCGGGTAGTTCCAGCACAAAGCGAAATGCGGCATCGCCCAGCACTCCAGCCCCAGCTGCTCCGGCAGCAGAGGAGAATCATGTGATTCTGCAGTACAAGTCCTGGGACAGGCATATATTGGTCCGGGAGCTTTACGTCAACCATCCCAGTCGGAGCTGGTTCGACAGTTATGCTTCTTTCAACAGAATGTTGGAGACCGTCGAGGGCAACAACAAAACCTCGGGGGCCGTGCCGCTGGCGGACTTCCCAACCTTGGTCAGAGTCAAGGACGGGGATGGCGTGTTCGTTGGCCTCCGCCACGCGGTTCATGACACAATCTCCTATCTGCTGGATATGGAAGCCGTTTGGAATCCTGTAACGGAAATAAACAAGAAGCCGCAGTGGTGTCCATCTCCGCTATGGGCCGGAAGGCTCTGGATTGGCGGTATCAAGGACTCGATGAACCTGAGCTTCTTGAAGAACGAGGGACACGTCATCAGTGGTGTCGTCAGTATCCACCCCAAGGACTGGCTGGCAGAGAAGGCGTGGGAGAAAACTTTTACCGAATGGAATGGGGTGCAAGACCTCAATTCAGTGTGGACCCACGGCGAGAAGATTGGACAATACCTTATTCAGCTGGAAGACAACTCCACCTCAGATCTTTGTGCCTATTTCGACAAGGCGTTTAAATTCATGGACCACTACCTGTCACGAGGCAAGAATGTACTGGTTCATTGCAAGATGGGGCAGTCCCGCTCGGCTTCGCTACTGCTTGGGTACATGGTGTACAGGTACCACAAGGTTGTTGGTATGCACAAGGCAAGCGGGGCGCTGCCTGCTGAGAAGATCTCTGGGAACTTCGAGAAGCTGAAGAAGGCCCTGGAAAAGTTTACCGCCGAGATCTCATCCAAGCGCAATGGGATCAATACGAAGAACTTCGAGGCACAGTTATTACAGTATCTTCATTACTTATCCAGGGGCGCCAGAAACGACAATACTACGAACAAATCTACCGGTCAGTCTATGCCTAAGGAGAAAAAGGGCGGCGGAGGAATACTTAGAGATGCCATTCTTGTTCTCTGCTTCATGCATGACTTGAAGCCTACGCCAGAGGTCATGAACTATTGGAAATCGCGGAGGGAAACTGGTGCGCGGTACTGGATTGAGGCCGCCAAAGATAAATCAAAGAAGAATGGTCTTCAAGGCACAAATTACCTGGGCCGATTTCAAGAGTATTTCGACCCATACCTTCGCAAATAGTTAATTGCATTACCTATTTCACAAGCCAAGTTACGGGTCCGAACAATAGCAAAATGGCTCTTCAGGGCACATGTCTACAAAATCAGCGTTCCAATGTATATACCCTCCGCTCCGTCACGACCAGAGGATTCGTACTTACTTTTGCTGCCGA
The DNA here is from genome assembly GCA_001447215.1 of Diaporthe aspalathi. Classification (NCBI taxonomy): domain Eukaryota; kingdom Fungi; phylum Ascomycota; class Sordariomycetes; order Diaporthales; family Diaporthaceae; genus Diaporthe; species Diaporthe aspalathi. Next base: position 30,196 of record LJJS01000411.1, read on the forward strand.
CATACAGAAGCTGAGTGCGCAAACATGTCCTCAGCCAAGTACCGTGGGAGATTTGAAGTTTGGGTCTGAGGAGGTAAATATCTTCTCAAGAGACACAAGCGTACCCCAGCAGCTAATACGTGCCTTCATTTGACTGGATGATAAGGTCTGGGATATATACGGAGCTTGCGCCAGTATTTTGGAGCGATCATGAAAAGGGTGATCCATTACCACTTGTCGCCAACCTGCCAACTTTCCTCACATGGGAAGGTGTAGTCATCCCTTGGTGCCTGTTTCACTTTTTCAAAGTGGTATTATGATGTATCATCCGAGTGGCAAGAGGTCAACATACACGGCCTGCTGGGGATGATCGTTGCCAACATGACCGCCGGGATCTTATCCGGTGAGGTTCTCACAACCAATGGGACTGTGCCACGGCAAAAATGTAGATTGACATGCTCACGCGTCTAGTTGCCTTGTACTACCGAGTGTTGCCTTGTACTACCGAGTGTCTGGTACCTAGGTATCCCAGATGATCCCAACTAAATTCTTAATTGAAATAAAGGTGGAAGAAGGACACGTCCTCGTCGCAATCATTGAAAAGGTACAGGGAGCCAAGTATTTTTGAGCGAAGAACTCCGGGTCCTTGCTTCTGATATCCTTAAGTGTGGTTACGCGGGACAGGCAATGCCGCAGATCGTGTAGAGACGTCTAATTAGTAGGTAATGAAAGCCACCCACCAGTGTTGACCAAGAGGTTCATGTTCCCAAATAACAGTAGAAAGGTGCCTTGTGACACAATCACGCCACGGCGATACTCCCTGAAAAGAGTGTTTGTGAATTCTGCGCGACCAGACATCTGTATGGGAGAACAGACTCAGGGATGTCATGGAAAGTTGGCAGCAGGCAGCAACTCTTCCTTCTCATGCATATGCAACCTGCCTCACCGCTCTCTAGACAACCCCGCGTCATTGGATCTCATATGGCCCGCCGCCAACAGGCTCGGTTTCACCACAACCACGCGTCACATCGCGTCGCGACGCATCGCGTCGCATCACGGGCATCAATTTTGATTTCAATATGTGATTCAAGTCTCTTCAAGTAATCAACAGCATGTTCATCTAATGACATGATTATTGGGTAAATGTATTGATATGAAGCTCAGCGTAGGCACCAAGCCTTCATGCACTTGAGCAGATTCACTCGTTTGTCGTTCACTGTCAGCGAGAAACCGCTAGAAGTCCACCTGAGGGCCGAAATGATGTGTCAACACCGACCAAGGGCGCAAATACATTGAGTCTGGTTTCAGGGTACCCCGTGATGTGCCAAACAACAAAGAGGTCCATGGGAAAACACAGAGAGACCAGTGGAATACAAGGTGGGCCTCAGGCATCTATCATGCATGTTTCAAATGCACTCTTGCGTCCCAGTGAACGCCAAAAGTTCTACCCCAGTCTTCCGGTCACTGTACCAATCAGTTCTTCAATCTTCCAAAGTACCAAAAGGTCACCTCGACTTTGCTTTATCCGCCCCTACCTGCAGAAAAAACACAGACCCACTTTGGCCAACTACCTACCGACTTGCATTGCCGGTGGTTGGAGTCTTCCAAAGTCATTGACCTGTTCTGCAAACGAAACAACCTTGGAAGACAAACGAAATCTCCAACAACACCGCGCTCTACCTCAAAACCCACCTCCTTCCACGCTCTTCTCTTAAACTTGTCTGCCTCGTTTGACAAGCCTTCAAATCAGTTCTTCCGACTTCGTGCTGAACAATCCCCAACTACTAGCTACCCAAGTACACCAAACACCATGGCGGCGGCATTGGCAAGTTCGGACGAAGTCCAACGCGTCGTACACCATGTGTTCCTACCGCCCAAGCTACCACAGAAAGCTGATGAGGACAGCGAGATCATTCTTATCAACACCACTTTGCAAGCACTCGTGGCACTGCGTGGTTGGGTTCCGCCGGATTCACGTCGAGAAGCCCTCGAGAGTGCTATTACGCTCCTCGAAAACACCAAAGCCGTCAACAGTATGCCCGGCGGGGCAATTGATGAAGTGATACTTCAGCAGCTTTTGAAAGCCCTTCCCGTTGGCAAGACTCTTGTGGCCAATGTCAAAGCTCAAAATGCCGCGGTCATGATCACACGGAAGCCAGACGATCTGGTTTTTGAGGAGTTCGAGCTTTGCCCTCTTGACGCTGATGTCATCCAAACCGAAGGCAGACTCACTCGCACGTTTCCTGGACTGGCTGTCGCAGTGCCCGCCTCTCTTCTCAACGAAGGTGACTTCTCCAGAATGATAGCAAGCACACTCTCAACTATGTGCCATCAACCTGCGCCAGGAATGCAGTAAGTACTTGGCCCTCGCAGCTGGAGACACTGTGATCTCCATGCGTGTCGCTGACCAGATATCACAGGCCTCAATCCGTGAAATCCGGCGTCCGACATGACGAGCTTCGCGACACAACCAACCCAGCGATGGTCTCCGAGCTGTTGATGGGCGTCCTATCGGGCATCGGTTCTCCCGTCTCAGTTTCGTCCATCTCGAAGAATACCCGAGATGAAGTGCTTTGGGACCAAGCTGCGGCTCCATGGCGGCGATCGCCAATGTGGCTGCTGATTCGAGTCTCCCTACAACTTATCGTCACTCGATCATCATGCGGCTCGCATGAGCTCTACAAAGAGATCATGGTCTTCATCATGAGCCGCATTCTGGCATCGGCCAAATCCCACAATCTTCCGTCCGACGTGGTCTACACCATGGCGGCAAAAGTTGAACGGCGTTTGCGAAAGATCTCTGCCGCTCGGCCTTGGGTCCTCCCTATTCCAGTCATTGCGGGCATAGGTCGTATCCTTGAGAAGGCAGTGGGAACCATTACCACCAGCTGGGACAGGTCTCAACAGGTCGACTCCCGAGACCTGCAGCTGCCCACCCTCTCAACATTAGACTTCGAGCAAGACACTCTACTAGCCCTTCCAGCACTGGACGACTACGTCGAAGCTACAAACAGACGTCGCCACGAGGGCATGACGTCTCGGTTCAAGCCTTCTTCCCAGCTCATACCGCTCAACCCCGGCCGTCTTCCAACCCTGCCCGACAGTCACTTCAACGACTCTTGTGCCGCTGCAAATCTCATTCGGTTCGAGAAGTGGGTGGCACAGAACATCACCCATTGGCTGGCCTCCAACGAACAAGACGGAACGTGCGGCGAGTTGCACAACCTGATGATCCAGTACCACCGCCTCGCCGGCGTACGCTATTCCGGCAATCCCGAGACAACATCCGTGATGGTACTGACCCTCTTCGAACTGTGGGTGGCATGCGACAAGGCTGCACTGAAAATGTGTCCGTGGCTGGACGAGTACGATCCCGGGATGCCCACCTCCGCCCTCCAGAACCTTCTTCTGCCACTGCGCGAACAGATGAAGAGACTCTTGGGCGTGGAACAATACATTGAGAAACGGACAAGAATGAGCCGGAAGCAGACAGATCTCTTGTTTGCCTCAGACAGTGGCGAGAGTTTCGCCAGCCAGTACTTCGACAAGTCAGATGCTCATCAGGCATTACTTTCGACAATTGAATCCTCCGCCAGAGTTTCCCGCCGAGAGAAGTTGGAGGAATTCGAGCGGGCGAAAGCCAAGTACCGTCGCCTTGACGCGCTCTACAATGGGACTGACCACAGGTACACTACCAAGATCATCGACAGCTGGTGCAACCCACCGGAGACAGAGGAAGTCCACTATCCGAATTCCTGCCCGAAGTGCACATACGAATCTCAACGTGATCGACTGTCAATCGACGTTCACGAGTGGCCGCTTCCACGCGATCCTGCCCAAACCAAGGCCGTGATCTTCGAGCTGGATGTCCCGTCGTGGTTCCGGGATTGGAGGAATGCGCGATTGCTGCTTCTCAAGGATGTACTCAATGGCGAGCGTTCGAAAGTCCATTCTGAAACAATGTATCTCCTGTCGTCCAATGATCCGCATCTCACGCGGAGGCACTCCCAAACCTCCACTCGCCGGATCGACCTCCTGTCCACGAGTAAGCCGTTACTCAGGACGCACTACAGCAGCAAGAGGATCACGACGCTCGGGGAATCTCAAATATGTGTTCCTAACGGCCTGAAGTACAGATACTATGATGTACTGAGCGACGAGTACCCCGGAACGTACGTGTTCAAGGACGCTGTTCCCCTGGCTTGCACATACAAGATGCCGCATCAAGTTCTGCAGTGGTTCGTCTTCCGCCCGGCCTCTGCCCCTGATGGGCCGTGGCCTAACACCGCCATCGCCAGTCAGGATTCTTGTCCAGTGAGCATGACGCTCGAGGAGTACAAGGACCTTGCCACAATCCCACTTGGCCATCGAATCCAGTGGGCGAACATTCTGCTCCAGCTCGCCATGCCGAGTGTGGATTTCAGAAAGCCAGAGACGACCCTGCTCTTCCTTCAGTGTGCCTACCAAGCTGGTCCGAGATCAGAGGACCCTCCACTCAATGACTTTGACCTGCACAAGGCTTTACGCAGCTCTCACGACTTCTTCGCCAGTCAAGAGAACGCTCGGTCTCTCCTCCAACATCTCACGACAGCCCTGCAGCGCGTCAAGAGCAACTGGGAATCCTCTCAAGCTCTTTTCATGTTCGTGGCCATTGCGGCTCGCGCGCTTTCTCTGAGCCCCTTCCATGCCATCCATCAGGCCTGCCTGGGATTCTTAGCCACCGCCCGTGTGATTTCCATGAGCTGGGTCAACAGCCTCAGAGACAAGGCGTATGCAGCAGAGGACCCCAAGGACAAGAGCATGTTCATCGCGAAGAGCGTCGAAGTGGCACTGATCTGTACCTCGACCTTCGACATCGACGACCAATATCTGGGGGCCGTCTTGGCTGAGGAGGAAAATGCATCAATACTTGTGCAATCCTCCATTGTTGTTCGGGAAGGAGAGCAAACCCTAGACTCCGATCGGGAGCAACTCCTCGCCATCCTCAGCATGCGACGCAAGCGACTTCTGCCTCGTGTTTACAAGATCCTGGCGCAGAACCCCAAGGGATTGGACAACGCGATGGCGAAGGCGTGGTCGGCGTATGTACCGGGCTCGCCCTGGCGCGTGGCGTCCGACGATGCAGTTGAGTGGGTGACTACGGATACGCTTGCAACCACGCAAGTTGCCAGCATGAGCGTGCACTACAACCTGCTCAGCGGCGAGCTCCTCGTGAACGGTCTACCCTTGGATCAGCCTCCGCAGTCATACCGCAGCCACCCCCTGTTCTCGACGCTATTCGGCAAGACCGTCGTCGAGATCATGCCATCCGCAACTCCCGGCTTCCAGTTCTCCACCAAGCGTGAGTTTGGGGGTTTTTCTGTCCAGCTCGGCATGTCATCACATGGTGACCTCATTGTGAGGGCTACAAAGTGCGATGCCATGTATGAGACGATACCAAAGCGCCTCGCTGGAACTGCGTATCCAACTTCATTCGGGCAGGATTACGTGCACTGGCTCCACACTACAACGAATACCGTGCAGTTCCGACCAGTCACCGGACCATGGGATCCATCTGCACCCGAAGTCTGGACCTTGTCACAGTGGCTCGGGAAGTGGCAGCTGTCGAGATCCGGATGCTCCGTGGCTGGTGTGGGCAGTTTGACCTCGCAGAGACTATCCCATGTGCTCGATCCATTGGCCAACCAAAACCGGATCCACTGCATTCTGCAGCCATATGCCGATGAGAGAACTCTCCTGGTCAGCATCCCAACACTGCGTCTCAGATTCAGCCTCGTACAAGGCAGTACTTCGCTGGAGTCCAAGGAATTCCGATCTATGGCTGTCGATGGTGACCAGTCTCTGGGCACCCTTGTAGGCCTATGCAGCAAGATTGTGCTGAGGCATGTGACCAGGAACGACCGAGTGGTACTTGTGCCGGAATCAAAAGAGGTTCATTACCAGAGGGCAAATGGCCATGTCTCTATCGCCGTCTCCAAGGAGTCAATCCACAAAATCCACGCTCTTCGCGTGGACCCGCAGCTTGGCCGTCTACTTGACAACAACGAGCTGGGCTGCAAGCTTTTCCTGGCTTATCTCCACGCCCTCACCTCCTTTTGCTTGGTCGACCCCCTTACGCGCAAGACCGGCACCGAACAAGCCCTCACGATTCTGAACTCCGCAGCGGTCCGCTCGTTCGATCAGCTGTCGCAGGAACACCTGGAGTTGCTAGCAAAGATAGCTGCTCTCAGCCCAGGCCGCGGCTATTATCCAACCCACTTGCGAGTAATGCAGACGGTTCACTGGGACAAGAATCTCAGTTTCATGTCGCAACACGGTCATTTCATCGCCACCGTGAAATCCTTGGTCGCACAGGCGAAACATGCCATGATCTTCTTCCCTGACGTTGAAATCTCATTCCCCCGTTTGGACAAGATCGACGACCACCTCCTGCGGCGGGATAACATCCGGTCTGCCTCATTCCGGGTGTCAGGCTTCGGGGCTGAAGATCACACAGTCCACAGCGATCGACGGTACGCGGCCCGCGATCGCAATCTGGCCTCCCAGCGTGCCGTTCGAGCTTCTGCAATGTCCCATCTCATCTCTCGACCCGGTGTTGGGCGATTCCATCCAGCGCCGGGAGCGAATAGTCTTTGGCAAAAGATGCGCAACTTTGATATCGTCCATGGGCCCCAGCTGGAGATAGGATTGTCGAGCTTGAAGTATGATGCCAGTCTCTTCAAAGATGGGTACAGTTTCGTTGTGCAGAGGCTTCCAGCGTTGAGCCGGTGCCTTGGAAACCACATCGCTTCCCAACCTCACAAGTTCTCAATCATGGTGTGGCTGTCGACAATGGCTTGTGAGCCGGATGCCGACTTGCCACTTCTGCAGACAGTCGCCATGCTGCTCAAGTCCCCTGCTTTGGGGCAAGTTGGCATACAGGAGAGAGGCCCCTTCAAGCCAAAGATCGGCAACACTTGCTCCCAAAGCTTCCTTCGACAAACCATCGAGCGGTTCCGTCGCCCTATCGAATCGAGTCCAGAATGGAATCTGGCCAGGAGAGTGAATGAGAAACGAAAGCACTACCACAGTCGACGTGACGCCGCATGGAACAGCGCATGCGGCTCGGCGGTCACGACGTTGGTAGAAGGACTCGTTCCTCAGTGGCCGTGCGAAATTCCCGTCGCTCCCGCTGTTACGTCAACTCACATCAGGGTCGACGATGCCATGCAAGACGTCAGGTCTCTATTCAAGCAGCGGCATGACAACAGATTGCTTCATCAGTACTTGACGTCCATTGAGCAGATTATGTCCAGCTTCGTCTATGAGAGCATTGAAGTTGTCTTCCCAAATCTGGCCGTGAATGCTGCTCCAATCTGCCCTAGCACTTGTGGGTACGCGTCTGAGGACAACTTCTTCTTCTTCCTAGCACCAGATTTACCGAAACCGCCGAATGCACTGCAGTGGTCTCGGGTTTCTGGCAGTACTAGCAAAGGCTCGACCGAACCGCAGGGTCATCGTGAGCCGCCGCGACTGAACTCCGTCATCGAGAGCTTCGAAGGTCTGTCTCGTCGATCCAACTATGAGACCAAGTACCTGGAACGTCTCCGCGCCAGCCTGGACGCGCTTGTCTCGCGCGATGCCGATGCGATGCCATCTGTCGCCGTGACTGCTGACGAGCTCTCAGCGTACTTGACATCATGCACCCAGCATGTGAACAGGGTGTATAATATACTCGAGGCTGCTGGATACTCACCAGCAAAGTTTACCCGACTCACGCACCAGGGGCCCAGAGTGTCGCCTACATTTTTCTTGCAGCAGCTATCCCGCAACAAATGGCACCGCCGAGATGACCGGTGGAAAGCGTGTATAGTGGAGTACGCACTCGCGCTGGCTGAAATGCAGCGAGCCGAGAGACTCACGCTGACCGAGAAGCATGATCTCGCCAAAGAGCTGCAGAACCAGGGGCACCAAGACTGGAATCCCGCAGAGAATCCGGAAAAGCTTCTGATGGAAGTCGAGAGCAGTTTCCTTGTTCGATCCGTTCAGACGCAGGTCGCTGCGCAAATGCAAGACCCGCCGGGAGGCGACAACGCAGTGATGCAGCTCAACATGGGCGAGGGGAAATCCAGTGTGATTGTCCCCGTCGTCGCATCTGCTCTCGGTAATGGGAAGCAGCTGATCAGGGTCATTGTGGCCAAGCCACAGTTCAAGCAGATGACACAGATGCTGGTCTCGAAGCTGGGAGGGCTGATGGACCGGCGGGTCTACTACATGCCAATCTCGCGCTCGCTCAAGCTTGACAACACGGCTGCTCTGTACATTTCCAACATGTTACGGGACTGTATGTCATCAGGCGGGATTCTCCTGATACAGCCCGAGCATATTCTGTCCTTCCAGCTCATGGCACTGGAATGCTACATCCTGGGCAGACAAGACGTCGGGCGGCAGCTCATGTCGACGCAAGACTTCCTTGAGCAGAACGCACGTGACATCGTGGACGAGAGCGACGAGAACTTCAGCGTGAAGTTCGAGCTCATTTACACCATGGGTACCCAGCGCCCCATCGAGCTCAGCCCGGACCGCTGGCTGGTGTTGCAACAAGTGCTCGACCTGGTGAGACTCTATGCGCTCGCGGTAGCAAAAGAGCTTCCGCTCTCACTGGAGTACCACGCGGGTGTCGCGGGGAGCTTCCCTCGCGTCCGGATCCTCCGTCCAGATGCCGGGGCTTGTCTCCAGCAACGCCTTGCCGAACACATTTGCAGCAACGGCCTCGATGCGTTCCAGGTCTCTCGGCAGCCAGAGGACATCCGCAATGCTGTCCACACGTACATCAGCAAGACCGAGCTCACTGCGGCGGAGATAAGTGCCGTCGAGAACTCGCCGTTCTGGACTGAGACTACAAGAGCACATATCCTCTTACTCCGAGGAATCCTGGCGTGTGGTGTTCTGCAATTTGTGCTGGCTCAGAAGCGCTGGCGTGTGAACTACGGTCTTGCCAAGCGCACACCACCCACCCAGCTTGCAGTGCCATACCGCGCAAAAGACAGCCCGTCTCTCCGGTCCGAGTTCAGCCACCCAGATGTTGTCATCGCTCTGACATCGCTGTCATACTATTACGGCGGGCTACGCGACGACGACCTTTTCACCGCGATGGGGAGTCTCATGGAAGCTGACCAGGCTGAAGTAGAGTACCAGGCTTGGGTGCGGGACGCAAACAACCTGCCTGCTTCGTTCAAGCAGCTCCAGGGCATCAACCTCAAAGATCGTCCGCTGTGCACGACGGAGGTGTTCCCGGCGCTCCGCTTTGCCAAGAGCGTGATAGACTTCTTCCTGGCACACATCGTCTTTCCGAAACAGATGAAGGAGTTCCCACACAAACTCTCATCGTCCGGGTGGGACATAGGGAAGCGCAAGACCCGGCCCGTCATGGGGTTCTCCGGCACAAATGACTCTCGTTGCGTGCTACCGGCTGATGTCCATCAGATCGACCAGCCCGCTCAGGAGCACACGAACGCACTGGTCCTGGAGCACATATTGCAGCCCGAAAACGGGGTCGAACTGATGCAGCCGGTGAGGTCACACATCTCTGATGCTGAGCATCTCCTGGCCACTGTTCTGCGCCTCGATCCGCCCGTCCAGGTAGTCCTGGATGTGGGGGCGCAGATACTCGAGCTCAACAATATCGAAGTGGCCAAGACCTGGTTGAAGAAGCACGACGCGACGAAGGAGGCTGCCGTTTTCGTTAACGACGAGGACGACCTGTGTGTGGTAGACCGCGAGGGCAGGGTCGATCTTCTCCGTGCCTCACCCTTCTTCACTCGGCTGGATTCCTGCCTCATCTTTCTTGACGAGGCGCACACTCGTGGCATCGACCTGCAACTGCCGTCAAACTACAGAGCAGCGGTGACCCTGGGTGCAGGCTTGACAAAGGACCGGCTAGTTCAAGCTTGCATGCGAATGAGAAAGCTCGGGAAAGGTCAGACTGTTGTCTTCTGTATCTCCGGGGAGATCCAGGCCAAGATCGTGGAGCGCACCACGGCAGCTGGAAGCTCGGATATCACAGTCGCAGATGTGCTTCTCTGGTCGATCTGCGAGACGCACACGGACATCCGCCGCAGCATACCCCTCTGGGCTGTCCAAGGCGAGCATTTCTTCCGCCAGGGCAAGCTGTGGCAGCAGGCACGCCAGGATGGACACACGGTGATGTCTCAGGAGCAGGCTGAGAAGTTCCAGGAACTCGAGGCCCAGTCGCTTGATGATCGCTTTCGCCCGCGCCAGGCTCAGAGCCAGCCTTTCCACCTGGCCCATGACCTGGATGCTGACCTCCGCCGGATCGCAGAACGTTGCCAGGAGTTCGACGAGCTTCAATACAACTCCAGCACGCTCCAGGAGGAGCAGGAACGCGAGCTGTCGCCAGAGATTGAGCAGGAGCGCCAGGTCCAGCGGGCCCCGCCCGCCGAGCCGGCACCGCATAGGCTCCACGAGGACGTCCAGAGGTTTGCGTTAGACGGCGTGTTCGTCAGAAGCTCTAAGGCCTTCATGCCTGCATTTGAGGCACTGAGGGACTCCAGCGCAGCAAGCGACTTTCCAGTCCGGCAGCTGGCCGGCGAGGGCAGGCTGTTCGTCACCACGGATTTCGCCACGACGGTCAGGACTCCTAACCGTTCTTTATTTATCTCTGATGCTTTCCAGCGGCCTGTCCAGTGGCTACTCACGAGCTGTGCCAAGGGAACCACCAGCATCGACCGTATCGTCATCATCAGCCCGTGCGAGGCGAACCAGCTCTACCAGCTCATGCAGAGCTCCGACGTCGCCGCGCTGCATGTCTACAAGCCCCGTTGCAACTCGGGATACGCTTCCCTGGACGCACTCAACTTCCATACGGTCACCGCCCAGGTCGGACCTCGCAACGTTCCGCGCGGGCTCGCCATGCAGCTTGGCCTTTTCTCGGGACAACTGTATCTCAGCTCCTACCAAGATTACAAGGAGATCTGCAGCTTCCTGGGGCTCTACAAACATGCCCTCACAAAGGAGATGAGCGACCAAGGATGGAGGGTCGCCTCTGACGGGTTCATCCTGAGGGACGACCGAGGCCGATCGGGTGGCGGGACGGGACCGGACAAGAGCCCTGTTGGCTTCTTCAAGATTCTGATGTCGAAGATCAGGAGGAATGGGGATGGAATCGGGAAGACGCACATGGGCAGTCTGCTGGAGGGGCAAGTTTTTGAGCCATCTGACTTTCAGGAGTGAGGCAGTTCTTCGATGGGCGAGTAGATGAGCCGACCGACGGATAACTCAGACAGAGAAAGATGAGATCAAAAATGAAGTATTATCACTTTAATGTAACACTGAATCGAGTTCACTGGTGCAACCTGTCCTAACATGCCCAGCCCCGATCCCATCCCCTCCCCCCAATTCCAGTCACCGTCATCCACGCTTAATTAGGTACTTAGTGCTGTGTTGCGCTGGTAACGTCGTTTTATCAGCTTTACCTTTCCTTTCGAATACTTCTCTTCTTTTTTTATACTACGCTTTCCGCGGCGTCGTGCTAAGGTCTGATGGTGTTGTTCCGGGTTTGCAGCTAATGTCAGCGAACTGAGCCGGACATCCCCTTGTCCGCGCATATAATAAGCAGGCTCCCTAGCTATATTGTCCCCAACTTTATTAGATTTCGACGATTCACTGCGGTACCCGTTTGAAATAAATTGGACAATCTGCAACTTCAGAGCCTGACGGATCCTGAAGCAACAGACACACCAAGCCTTGACAACACCATCTAACAACATCACTACACATATCACACTTTAAATCTTCACTTCACCTTAACATTGACCAAATCATGATACCACAATCAGAAGAAATCAGAGCACTTGTGATGCGATGGTGGCCATATGTCACTGATAATTGGCTACGCCTCGTGGTGGTCTATTGTCTGTTGTTCTATATCATCCTCACTTGTCGCGCAATGATTCCTCCATCACAAGGAACAACACTCGAAAGCGAATACGCAGATACGGTGTTTACATGCACATGCCCATGCCTCTCGTTACGCCTCTCGTGCAAATGCCACTGCCACTCGCCTGGGCAGCTCCTCAATCCACGTCGGTCAAAGTCCTGATTGCAGCACTCCCTCGAGCCTCTGCTAATTACCAAGAATGCAGATATCCGCAGCGCCAAAGATGGATACGATGCTACCAAACCAGTAGCCATGGGGACAATGATCTTAAGGCCCGGGGGTACAAAGCCATTGGCCCTCAGCACAAAGTACACAGGTGGAAAAGTTTTTCATGGCCGAATCACCGCGACTACCGGCACGGAGACGGGGTATGCGCATACAAGTCTGCTATCCGCAGAAAAGGATACCAAGCCTAGCGGTGAGGCTCCTTCGGACGTCGTACAAAGCGCGGGGGCGACTGAGCATGAGGGCTTCCTAGATGAGAACAAGCGTGTGATCTTCTTGGTCTCTTCGGAGATTCTGGGAGCTTGTGACGTCCGTTGTGTGTTGGAAAAGAAGGATGGAGGTCTCGCCGGGGGGTGAAGTTACATTCTTGTAGTCGAGAGACCAGCTCGAATCTTGCTGTGTGACTCTCCGCTGGAGTTCTTCGCGCGGCTTGAAGCTGATCTCCATTAGTCTCGTTACAATGCTATCGCGATCTTCTTAGCAATAACTCATTTCGTTTCATAGCTTATTATTATTAGAATTGCAGTTATCATCAAATGTTGGGTTTTTGAGTGTTCATAACTATGTGAAGGGATTGCTTGCATTTAATTTTTTTTTTAAAAAAAAAGAAGAGAGAGATTTATGCTTAGATCAAAAACAATGGGAAACCAACTAGATGAGAATGAACAGTGGGAAAAGGTGTTTCCGGGCGTGGAGGAGATGATATCCCAACACGCGCCTGCACCCTGCCGAACAATGAATGGTTCAGTACCGCGCTCAAACGAGGTTGGTGTTAAGCACCATTTTTCAGAAATTCACACACAGTTCTAAAGACCACGAAAACAAGCGTGGGGGTATCTGCAGCACGCTAGCTAGTAGCGAGGCCAAGAACTGAAAGCATCAATTCTTATGCCTTGGGTCCTTGACACGCTGTGTATTCGGGTTATATTGTATTGCGCAGCCGCATTGGACAGACCGTGGTGTGCTACCTTCGCCCAGTCCTTATCTTTAACTTCTGTGGTTGTCTTTCATGCTGTCTCCCGCAACTTCTGCACCCTCTTATTTATCTCCGCGTAGTCATTTCCGACCTTCTTCAGCCCTGCCTGGATAATTGACCCATCAGCCCCGCTCAGTGACCATGAAGCACCCATCGCGAACCACTTCTCCAACAAATCCTGCCTGCCTCCGATACCTCCGATACCCACAGGCTTTCCTGCCTTCTTCGCCTCCAGAACGACCTTGGTGACGGCGTCTTGATAAAGTGCGTTGTCATATTGACCAGGTATGCCAAGCTCGGTGCATAGATCGTTGGATCCGACCAGAAGTCCGTCGACACCATCCAGAGCCAATATGTCGGCAATGGCTGCGATAGAAGCCGGAGACTCGACCATGGGTATCAACATAGTCTCGCGGTTCAGGGTTTCGTTCTGAATAGTGAATGGCATATGTCTGAAGTCGAACAGGGGCTGATTATTCGTAGACCCGCGCTGACCCAGCGGCGCGAACTTGGCGGCCTGGACGAGCTTCCGAGCCTCATCCACGCTGTCCACATGCGGTACAACGACTGCGTGGGCGCCGGCACCCAGTGCACGACTCAGGTGGAAATGTGACTTGCTAGGAACACGGACGATGGGAGATACGCCCACGTAGTTGCACGCGAGGACGAGTTGCGCAACCGTGTGCAAGTCCTGGCTGGAATGTTCCATGTCGATGAACATGCCGTGGATGCCCGCTGTCTTGCACATCATGGCCATCTCGTTGGTGAGAAGGAACTTGACGGACATGAAGGCGCTGACCTGACCGGAAAGAATTCGTGTGCGGAACTGGTTGGATATCGACGCTGTTGCGCCGCCGCACGTGCCGTTGGTTGCGACTGAGCCCATCTTGGGTATATTCTTTACTAGCAAGAGCGCACGGGTGCGTAGAAAAGCAGGGAAATTAATGTCGTTTGAGAGAAAAGTAATGTTCAGTCTAGTGTGATTTCAAGGCGTTCTTCCTAGGTCTTTCGGCGGACTCAAATTCAGATTCAGCATGTGTGCCCTCAACGTGTGTCGGTAGATCTCTCGTGTAGCGTGAAAAGCTCTTCTGGTACTCTTCAACAATGCATTTTATGAGCAGGGAAATATACTTTGAGTTATTTTCCATTTTCTTGTTCCCATCAATCGTCTTCGATGGGCAATGGTACCTGGTCATGAAATGCTCGTTTTCCTCGGCTCGGCCCCGCGCCGATCGTGCGTGCATCGCGGACTTTTCCCGACAAGCACCACTGGCAAAGGGGCAAAAGGGGCACTGGGACCGCTGTCTGTGTCAAACGAGACGTTACCCCCCCCCNCGGTCAGTGCGTTGACTCGAAATTTGACACCGACAAAAAAGGTCTTATTCGCGTGCGCGACTACGCTGCGTAAGCGCTGCTTTTTCTTCCTCACGTTTCTCCTTTTATTTTCCTCTTTGCCTTCTACCAAAATTTCTTATATTATTAATTGCAATCTATATAAGCTATACAGAAGCCTCCTTAGCTCTTTTAATAATACAAATAATTATAAAAAAGGCGAGAAACAAAAAGTGTGTATTATTAGCAAAAAAAGTGCGAGAAAAGCGCAAAGACGCTGCGTAAGCGCATCTAGCTGAAGGCTTATTATTTCGCTAACGCTGCGCGGGCGCACACGTAAACTTTTTTTTTTGCGGTATCGAATTTCGAGTCGACGCACTGACCGGGGGGGGGGGGTAACGTTTCGTTTGACACAGACAGCGGGCCGCGTTTCGAGCGGTAAATCACCAGGCCGCACGCTGGATGCATTCACAGACGTGCAATACATGTGCAGATATTTAGAAGTTATCTGACGTGATGTGCATTATTTCAATCAATCTTTTGAGCTGCTGACTCTGAGGTGGCTAGATGAACTCGATACGCCATCACAGAGAAGAGCCCTTGCCCACACATTATTTCAGTGCAAATTGTCTACATAGAGCTCACTAGGCCCTCTCTGGTTATGATCGTGCCCGAAAACGTCGTCGTGGTCATTGAAAGAGCGTCAAATTTAAACTTGCGTCTCCATACGCGTATTCTCCTAGGCCAACATCCATGCTCCACAACGGGTTGTCTTCAGTGACGGATGCCCAGGGCAACATTGTGTAGTCATCTGGAGATGTCATATCCGCCGAAAACATCTGATCAGGCTCGCCATACGTGCTCGTCCCATATATCCCAGTGGACTCGCCGTTCGCATCGCATGCTGGTGGCCAGCTCGCACCGGTCATGTTCATACTCCACGCTGGTCGAGGAGAAATACCGAGCCCTTGCTGAGACCACTCCAGGTTAGCAGGGCCATGGGGCTGAATAGACCCTGAATGAACGCGTGTGTGTTCCAAGACCAATTGTCGTTCCCCGGAATTGCGATTCATCCATCTTGGAGCGAATGTTGTGCCCCGGTGGCCGTTATTGCTCTTTTGGTGAGAGCCTTTTGCAACGTTCCGATGGAGCGCCTGAAAGACCGTCACGTAAGGCCTGGCGTCGGGCAGCTTCTCCGCAAGCCGTCTGAGTGTATCTTCACATGTGAGCAGGGCTGTCGAGCTTGGACCCGCGTAGTTGCATTCATCAAGGGTACCGTCAGAAACGGAGACAGATAGCATGATGGAGAGGCCAGCGGTGAAGAGGAATGAGAAGTAGCTTCGAGTATAGGTGATGGCGTTCCTCTCAAACAGTCTCGAGAACAACTCGATCCCTCGGATGGCTGTTTTGAGTGACAGTGCGAGAAGGTGCTGAGGAGGGACTCCGTTGCGCTTCGGGACAGCTTCCATGGCTCTGCGCACCAGGAGTAGCTGTTCCCTTGCGTGGAGAAATTCGAAATACTCGCGTGTCTCATAAAGGCTTTTTGGCCTTACCAACACCGGGGTAGATGCGAGCCAGTCTTCAAGTGCAACGAGCAGTTCATCAAGGCCACAGAAGACGCTGCCCGTTGCGAGGAGCTGCAGTCGACCGGGGCTATTTCGGCTTGTGTCCTTGCCCGTGGTTGAAGCGAATCGCTGTATCCGCGATGTGATTTGGCGGAGTCGGATACATGCAAGAAAGACAGACATCTCGTTGGGAATTGAGACGCTATACCGGCTCTCAAACGTAGCCAGGTCCGGATAGAGAGCACTGGCCGCAACCAGCTCTGTATCACCGACGTGGGCTGGCAGCGCAGTGGCGATATCCTGATCAGCTATAGCGAACGGGCGATCTAGCGTTGAGGAGCTATAGCGGTCAATCATGTAGCATTCCCAGAACACTCTGCGGTGCAGCTGCTCCTCCAACAATAGGAGTCGTCGCCTGGGCGGTCGATGCAGCCCTTGCTCAATACACATACGGACGCAGAGCTGAACGACGTCCCATATTGAGGTTCCTGAGCAGGAGGGATGCGCCCATGATTAGCAACACAACTCGGCATAGGACGTAGCGAAGACGCTGTGAACAGTCGAAAGGGAAAAGAGAAAGAAACGCACCGGTATGGTGATACACACTGAAGCGACAGATCAACAGAAGGTCCAGTATGCCTGAAACTCCATTGGCCATGAACTCTGCGTCAAAATGTCTCATAGCGGCTAGGTAGTACCCGAACGGATGGTGTGCATGCCTTCCGCTCCTATATAGGGTAATGCTCCCGGTAGCAAGTATCATGAAGGCATGAAAGAGTTCACGGGGTGTAGGCGAGCAGTCAGGAACGAAGACGTTGGCGAAAGTGTTCTCAATGTCTTGACGAAGGAGAAAAGGGTTCTGAACCTGTGGTCCGTCTAGGCTGGAGTGGTAGAAGAGGACGTGTTAGTGGAGCATTTGGTTGTTGTTTGCCAAGAAATAGCGTTGTTTGTCGTTTGTAGACAGACATATGGCGATGGGACTTACTAATGGTTGAAAATGACCCTTGCTTCATCGGGGGATGGCAGTTGGTTAGGTCGTATTGTCGCCTCGATGGCCTCGGTCTTTTTGGTCAACCCATGCAACAGATTCGCATGGTCATCCTGCCATGCTTTGCTGGTGAAGAGAAGCTTAAGGAACCTGTGTGAGGTTGCGAAGGTTATTGAGTGGGCGCTTCGATGGTGTCATCGGGTCCATGTCCATACCTATATCCGCCTCCGTCGGCGAGAGAGGAGCCTGCTGGCGTCTTTGGAAAGGCGGACGCGGCTCTTATGGCCGGGTCAGCCGGGCTAGGCTCCACAGAAACGCTGTCGACATCTGGAGAAGGACGTTGTTCTGGAGAGTCTCTGTGAGCAGATGAGAGATGCGGTGCTGATGCAGCCTGGGCCTTTTGCTCTAGAGCATTTAGGTACCTTGAGAAATGGAGGACGGGTCAGCAACTGAACAGCATTGCGTTTCTGCACAGTGGCATAGGGTGTGGGCTCTACAGCCAAGCAGAAGAATACATGTCGACAGTCATGGTAGCTGGCAGGCCTCAGCCTCACCAGGGATAAGCTCACCGTCTCGTGACGCTTCCATCAGTAGCTCCGTCACCACTGGGGGTGCCTTTGAAGCTGGCAATCACCTGCACGCATTCAAGACCAGACCTTGCACATGGCCTGCAACTTGGCCTATCACTGTCACACTGCGGGCAGAGAGAGTTTATTAGAGAACATGTTTGCATCTGGATGTGCGACAAAACTTGAAGGACAGTGGACGGGCCAATCTCGGCTCACCTTTACTTTCCGCTGGTAGCAGCTCTGGCAAGCAGGTAACCGTGGCAGTGCCATATCCACGGCTCAATTGGTCGACGCTGAAGTCAAGGGTCAAGAGGGATTATCCGGGCCGCAGGTGCTTGATCTGTCGTGTTTCAAGCCGGTGTGCCCATTTGATCAGTATTTGGATAATACATGCCATTCAAACCAAGTGAAGAGAAAGATTCCTCTGCACTTGCCCCATTCAATGTTCTCTCCCTTCCCTGACCTTCCTTGGCAGCCGAATGTCTGCATCTTTTTGTATAATGCCATGCCGAGGCACAGCAAATCCTGGGGAGCTGTCTGCCTATTCCCTGCAGGTCTCCCAGCCTCCCCGCATCCTCTTACCCCATACATCAATGCTTCAGATGTCCCGGCAAAATGGCATGTGGCGGTGGGGCTAGTACCTCGGTGATTTTCCGAGCAGACTGTTGGCACTGGCAGACTGCCCATGGTCTGCCAGCATCCCGCACTACTCCCCTATAATGTTACCCTAGGGTACATATGTATCTAGGCAGCTTGCACGCATCACCTGGATCAATCTTGCTCTGACAAGGTTCTTTGGAAAACCCCACAGGGAGTTATTCACGATCATATCCCATGCGCGTAAGGCCATGGACACCTCAGCGGCCAGCGATGGCGACTCAGGCCCATCTCGACTTCAAGCCTGTGAAAGATGTTGGAAGCGGAAACAGCGGGTCAGGATTCCCCAATGATCCAGATACCCCATTGCGCCGTGTCGCACATCAATGCCGTTTCAATTTAGACATATAAGCCCGAAGATTGTGCAGACAGACTGACAAAAATGGACATTGGCGTACCATAGTGCGATAGATTGCTACCATCATGCTCTACCTGTGCTAGCCTTGGCATCGAGTGCAAGCAGCGCACGGTAAAATTCACATTCGATGGGATCTCTGGTGCCGAGGAAAGCAGCAATCTCACCAACGCGACGCTGGGGAGGTCAGTGGCTCCGTAAATCTGGCTCGAGTGTGGATGACCGGCAAATAACTAACGATGCAAACCTCGAAAAAGCTACCTAGAGTCCCTAAAGAATGTGGTTGAAGAGTCTGGAGAGCGTCAACCTCCTCGCAAGCGTGCTCGCAGAGACAGCGCGTCCTCGGCGTTGTCCTTGCAAATTCGACGTGCTGACGATACGCCCGCTGCGTCCGAGCAACAAATTGGGACTGGAAGTTCTGATACTGTCATTGTCCAGTCCATCCAGGCGGGGAATGACGACGATGACGAGGCTCCGCGCGGCCAACGAATCCAAGATGAAGCAGCGGACAAGAACTCTAAAATTGCAGAGGGGAATGGTGACGAGGACGCCTCTGTTCGGGCGTCCATGAATGGCATAAGCTTCCTCTCGCGGGACGCAATGGCAGAGCCCCGCGGAAACGGATCTGCCAACATCCCGCACAGGATCGGCATGGCCAACCTCGTCAGGGCGGCCATCGCGTTGGACGGAGCAGACCCTGTTTGCCCGGCGCGGCCCGATTCCTCCCTTTCGGACTTGTCGATGCCTTCGGGAGGGGCCAGTGAACATTTTCGACTGAACCGGAAGGCTACCGAGCGCTTTGTGACCCTATTTCTCGACGAGGTCGCTATTCTGTATCCGCATTTTGACCGCCCCCAGCTCGAAAAGAAGTATAATCTCGTGGTTGGAGATGTTGGCGATGATGGTCGTCCCCCTACCTCTGCCGGCGACTTGCCATCCCCTGGCGACAAGTTCATCACGTACATGGTCGTCTGCATCGGCACGTTATTATCCCCGGAATGGGCACGGCTAGAGTCATACCGGACGAATCTCCAAAGGATCTCCTTGGACCTGTTCGAGGCCCTCTTAGAGGATTGCGACAGCCTCGTCCCCATTGCGAGTCTCGTCCTTATGACGATTTATGCCACTATGAGTCCCTATGGAGGCTCGGCCTGGCAACTGCTCGGTTTGGCTATGAAGCAGGCCATCTTCTTGGGCCTCCATCGTGATCCTGAGCAGGATATGCATACCGCCATGTGGTCCGGGACGGAAATAGAGACTCGTAGGCGCTTGTTCTGGACAATCTATGTCCTTGATAGGTATTCTCCTCTCTTCTTCTCCTCTCTTCTTCTCCTCTCTTCTTCTCCTCTCTTTTTCTCCCCTCTTTTTCTTCCCCAGGCTACTCGGCACAGTCCAATGTTACTCGTCCGTGGGTTGCTGACAGCCTTAAGGGCCTTGAATTCTGTGATGGACAGGCCCTTCCTCATACAGGATGATGACATATCTGTACAAGTATGTATGAGAACCCACGGGCCTTTTCATCGGACGACCTCGCCCACCCATTCTCGAGAACGAAAATCCGCTGACATTCACCTTTTAGTTACCTGATCTATCCACTACATGTAGCAACCGAGGCGGATGTCTTCCATTAAGCACTTACATTCTGATGCAGGCCAGTCTGCTCTCCAACATTCGTAGCAACCCAGATCAGTTGCCTCTGTTTAAGTACAACAATCTCCAACACCTCCGAGGTTACCATCCCCAACTTCCTCAACCACTTATGGCCGACCTGCCGCAGACAGCAATGCGGCTGGAGCAAGGCGAGGCCCGCATCTGGGCACACATCTTTACGTGGTCTTCAGTAGAGGGTGGAGGACACAACATCAAGTCATCCTTCATCTTCGATACAAAGGGCATAAATCGAGAGATAGCGGCAGGCTGCAAGAAGTTCATCGATTCTCTGTACAATCGATCGGACCATGCACACTTTGTTGGGTCGTTCCTTGATGCGTACGACGTCTTCATCTCCGGTGTATTTTACGTCCTGGTTGAGCAGCAACACAGCTACGGACTGTGCAGTAATGAATATTCAGGCAACCCTCTCGGCGGCCAACAAGTACGACTGAGCACGATTAACGATGTAGTTAATAAATGCTGCACGCTAATAGCCGGAATAGAGCCTCGCTTTGGGGCTGTGAAGGCCTTTCGGAGGGTTCTTCGCGAATTCGTCGTCCTTACAACAGGGCAGTCTCGCTCAAGTAGCGTAGAATCTGTAAGATCTGCCTGCTATGAAGAGGCTTTATCCATGGTCGTATGTGTTTATTATCTTACGCTGACCGCTTTGACAGTTTTTGTTGAGTTTGCCAGATATTGTGCCGCCACGGATTGCCTCCTTGATACGGAGCACATTTGATAAACAAGAAGACAGGGCAGACACCGAGCTGAGCGTGATGAGAATGTCATCAACCTGAGATGCTAGTTACTGAGCAAATATGTCCACTTCACCAGTGATAGTGGTAGTGGACAAGGCTACGAATTACTCATGGCACATGTTGTGGACGACAATGTAAGTAGCGGATAGTCATTGGAATGGAATCTAAGGGGTGGGCGTGCTTGACTTGGGCCCTATGACAGGCAGAGGAGGATTTCGATATGCCCGTCATTCGAAATCGACTAGTTATTTGGTTCTGTCTATATACATGGTCAGAATGCGCCTCGAAGCAGAGGAACATGTATTTTAAGACGCTGACTCCATGTGGGTGACCTTGTTGTACGGCTTCTCCGCGCTCTCATCGAGCTCTTCTGTGTCGTCTCCTCGCCGTGAGTACTGTGAAGCAGCGAGGTCCTCTATCCTAGGGTAGGCGACTTGGAAGACTGTGTACCAAGGCCTCTGGAACAGCTTGTCCATAGATTCAAGCGAGCGACCCGAGGTCTCAGGCATCGCCACAAAGACGTATGCCAATGAGATGCAACAGATGGATGCGAAGAATGCGAAGGCACCGTGGCGTTGGGTGGCAACGAGTAACGACGGCATGGCGCGTGAGCACGCGAAGTAAAATGCCCAATGGGCGGCCATGAGGATAGAGACACATAATCCACGAATTCGGACAGGAAACACCTCGGCAGACACCAAGTATGGAATGGAAAACCAGCCCATCGACCAGGCGACAGCGTGCAGGTAAATGGCCACGATGGCAGCTACGCTGGCCTTGGATGCTGAGGGGCTTTTGGCAATGTCCGCGGCGCTCTGCCCGGTCGTGGCGCCCAGATACGCGCCGACAAATATCAGCGTGGTGATCTGGAGCGAGATGCCGGCCATCAGCGAGCATCGTCGTCCGATGAAGTCGATGATGAAGACGGCGACCACCAGCGTGGATGTGAACTTGATGACGGCGTAGATGCCAGTGGCCAGAAAGGTCTCTTCTTCGCCGCCGATTCCCAGGTACCCAAAGATCGTGGGACTGTACTGCGTGATCGCATTGGCTCCAGACCACTGGGCGAAAAGGTGAGCCATAAACATGAGCGTAAAACGACGGCGATTCTCGAGTGTAGAAAAGGTCTCTTTGAGGAGGTCGAGCTGGGAAGCCCCAGCCACAGCCTCAAGTTCGTGGTTCAACTGCTGTTCTGTTCCGTGGAATTCGGCCTGGACATAGTGGTGGCATTCCGGGAGGCCCCTGAGGCCGGCGAGTACTCTCAATGCTTCTTTAGGCTGGTTGCGTGCCAAAAGAAATCGAGGGGACTCGGGGCAGAAGAAAGTCCCGGCACCCCAGATGACGGCAGGCAGAAGCTGAAGACATGTTGGCAGCTGCCATTGTAGCTGAGTGTCTTGGTGGTGTCGTGTGATGCCGTAATTGAAGAAGAAGCCGAAGACAACACCGAGTTGCTGGCAGCAAGCATACTGCAAGGTGAGCAGTCCGCGTATGGGGGCAGGGGAAATCTATTCGGCAGAGAATGGGCAGAGGTTAGTGCTCTGAAGACCATTCTTCACTGCTACATAGCCAAGATTTAGATCCTGGGCACGGCTGAGGGCCGGCACTGACCTCGGATATATAAATTGAAGGGAGCACAGTTGTTCCACCAATACCAAACCCAGAGACCAGGCGAGATGCGTATAAGCCCCCAAGATGGCCACCGGAAAACGTCTGACCAAGAATACCGGCCATGTATATAACGGTGAACACTTGCATTGTCCACTTCCGACCAAGCCTCTGCGTCAGCCAACTGCAGGCGAGGCAGCCAAATACAGCGCCGGCCGTGGATATAGACACTATCCAACCTTTGGTGTTGGCGTATTCGGCCGCGGAGAGTGTGTCGAGCCCGAACCTGGTCATGAACGATTTCATGACCACGACAGATGCAATGTTGCCTAGTCACTCTTGGGTCAGCCGCATCTCCTGTATCAGGGGTCAGTTTGTGTCTGTCCATCAACGGCTTACCTTCATCGAACCCCTTTGCAACTCCTGACAAGCTCCATACAAATGTGTTGAAAAAGAGCCACCAATTGAATATCTCCCGTGGGCTCTCCCTGAGGGACGCCCGGGTCGTTGCTACCAAGGAGCTTTTAGCCAGTCGATTCGCGGTCAGGTCTACCCTCTGTTGAGCTGAAAGTCGGCCTTGCGTGCAATCGCAGTAAGGCCTTGCCAACGGTAAACAGATGACCACCAAACAAAATGGTGATTTTATCGATGTCTTGGAAATACCTAGGTACGCAGCCAGAGCGGTGAATGACAACGAAAGTCTTACGTCCTTCATAGAAAGCGGAGCCCTGGATTCGTTCCTTGTTTCGCTGCCCCAGGGTATCCTTCTCCGAACGCGCCTCTCGGACCAGCGCCGGTGGTGGTCGGACACGGTTCCGAAGCGTCAAGAAGTGCGAGAACGGAGCTAGAAACTACCTAGCATCCACAGTCGTAGCAGATTTTCTGCTAATGCTTCCATTGACTAACGGCGGCCGTACTAGAAGCTCAAAACTCGCAGCATTCGCAAAGCAAGAATAATTATCATGAACTTTTTCCCACCGCCTCCAGTCGTCAAAGCTGAGCTCTTCGTCAGGATCCCGGACTCGACCAGATGCATCGGCCAAGACTCCGAGTGGCGAGGTGGTTTTACTCGGCCTTTCCAGAACATCTTTTTAGAGGGGCCAGTGGCTGACAGCGCTGGTAATCTACTTGTTGTAGACATACCATATGGCCGCATACTTCGAATTAGTCCAGACAAAGAGGTCACAGTCTGCGCGAAATGGGATGGAGAACCCAATGGACTCGCCGCGACGCAGAATGGGCAGTTGCTGGTGGCGGACTATAAGCAGGTAAAAATGACGGAATCCAAGTGATTCAGGACTTGTTTGACCATCAGCGCTTAGAGATTATGGATCTGTTATGTATACTGATACAGTGATACCTGCAACAGGGTATCTTGATATGCGACCTCTCGACTGGCTCAGTTAAGCCACACATAACACGCCGACACCTCGAGAGATTCAAGGGCCCCAACGACCTTATCATTGACTCCAAGGGAAACATTTACTTCACTGATCAGGGCCAAACGGGCATGACGGATCAGACTGGCAAGGTTTGCCGTCTAAGCCCAGATGGCAAGCTCGACCAGCTGATCGATAATGGCATCTCCCCTAACGGGCTCGTCCTGTCTCGTGACGAGAAAGTCCTCTTTGTGGCCATGACCAGATCCAACCAGGTGTGGCGCCTACCTCTACATGACGACGGCACCACTACCAAGGCCGGCGTGTTCTTCCAGTCGTTCGGTACTGCAGGGCCGGACGGCTTGGCTCTTGACGAGGACGAAAACCTGTTCATTTGTCACCCGAGCCTTGGCTCTGTGTTTGTTGTCGACCAAAGCGGGCTACCAAAAGCGCGGATAGTCAGTGGGACGGTTGGCGTGAACCTTACAAATTGCTGTTTTGGGGGTCCAGAGAACAAGACCTTGTACATAACGGACAGTCTTGAAGGATGTATCCAGACGGTTGAGTGGCACTGCAAGGGAGCTGTCGCTGCACCGAGGGTGGCATTGTGATTTTGTAGTAGCCCATAGCTTTCAGCTATGGAAGATATGGCGGTCTAGAGTATCATTCAAGGCCATCGCTGCGCTAAATATGCCAATGTCTTAAGTCTCAGACTACTCGTATGCGTATCAAGGGGCCAAATAACTCATCCACCGTCCCATTGTTGGTGATGGAAACTACAAAAGCATTTTATAAGCCTTGCCCTCAGTAGGCGCAGACTCATGTCACGTTTCTGCAGAATGATACTTAACCCGGGGCGGAGAGGCGAGGCATCACGCCGCTTCACTAGGCCGCACATAATGGTTGTCTCTGTGTGGCTAGAGTGCCATTGGCCCATATGCCTGATCCGCTAGGAAGATATGAGAACGGTGCCACACCGTAGACGACTGCCTGGGATCGATGAAGATTGGGACGTCACTGAAGGAGGAAATGGCGCGATGCCTGAAACGAGCTTGATGCGAGACTAAAGTTTTACTGTGGGATTCATGGGGCTTTGAACAGAATCTATTTGAAATTCCAAGAACCTTAAACGACGTATCTGAACCCATTGGCAACTGCTCTCTGTGACACCTCGTCTAACTGACTGATAGCAGCCTCGTCAGAAGCACTCGTTTGTTCCGCCAGCTTGTCAAACTCGGCATTCGATCTCTTCAGCAGATAGCGCAAGCTCAAAATACAGGTAAGGCCGAGAACCTGGAAAGCCAGAATGCAAGCCCAAGATTCTCTGAAATAAGGTTCGTACTTGTCAAGCCAAAAGTAGTTGGCAAACAAAGAAGCAGTGTTGGCAAGGGTGTTGGCGATGCCGATCGCTGCGGCGCGCTTGACCGGAGGCCTGACAATGGTGGATGACAACCAGGTATAGGTGGTGGAGTATATTCCGAACGTGCCTGCGCAGACGAAAAAGGTCATGATATACCGGGCCCACTGCTGATCCGATAGGATGATGGTGACGACAGTGGCAGCAATAGCTGTGATCCCGGATATGGCTGCGTGGGTGGACCGCTTCTGCCTCCTGTCGGCATCCCAGGCGAAACTCAGTGCCCAAATGAATGAGAACAGGTATGGCGGCGAGGTGAGCAATAGAACAATAGTATTGTTCTTGAATCCCAGGCCCTGGATCAGCGTTGGGAAAAAGTGAGAGAATGAAATTGAGGCCGTGGTCGACATCTGCAGGCAGGCAAACAACCAGACGCGGTAATCCCTGATCGCCCATGCTAGCCCTGTCCATATCGACACTTCTCCCTCGCCTTCTGCTAACGTCTCTTCGCTGCCAGCGTCGACAGCCAGACGGCATTCTGCGGCAATCTTCTGCTCTTCGCTGAGCCATTTCGTCGTGCTGGGATAATCCGGCAGGACAAAGAAGGCAACCGTGCCGATTATCACCGTGGCGATACCCTCCAAAATGAAGAGCCATCTCCATGCTGACAGACTGCCGACGCCAGACATGCCTGACAAAATTCCAGCAGAGATAAGTCCCGCGAATGAGTTGGACAAGAGGATGCCACATATGAGCATAGCCATGCGAGTTCCCAGCTCCCGCTTGGTGTACCAGCAGCTCAGGTAGTATATGGCGCCAGGGAAGAAAGGAGCTTCCACGAGGCCCAGCACGAACCTGACAGCCAGCAGGCCACCCGGACTTGAGGTTGTTGCGGTGAGGCCGCTCAGAATCGCCCACATGACGATACATCCGGACTGAAACAAAGACAAGTCAGCACAACGGTGTCAACCATCTGCAGGTGTTGGGCCCGAAAGGATACTTGGCGAGGAAATTGGACGGCATTTACGAGAAAGATATGCGGCTGAACCTTGGTCATCAGCAAAGTAGAAGGGAGCTGCATGGCGATATAGCCGGCCGAGAAGATGGATATGGCTGTGTTGTAGGTGACGCCGGTCACATTGGTGTCTTTCTGCAGGCCATAGAGGCGTGCCTGTGTGATGGAGTTGCGGTCCAGGTAATTGAAGGTGTAGATGGTGACAATCAGTGGCAAGAGCCGAAGGTCTATCGTCCTGACCAGGCGTTTCTCTGTCTCTTTCGAGAACGCCGAGTCGTAGGAGCGGTATGTGGCCATCATGCTCTCGTTCGATTTCTTTCCGTTGTCAATGGTCTCAACCATTGCCACCTCCGGCTGTTCGACAGGAGCCTGCTTGGAAAAATCATTTTGAGGGAGACTGATCTCTTCGTGAGGGTGCTGACATGCCATCCTGGTGGTACTGGAAGCGGCCACTTCAATTCCAAGAAGGTGGAAAAAATACTAGGAGTAGTGGCACCTCAAAGCAGGCTCTTAACGCGAAAGTCCAAGGTAAAAAGAAAAAGCAAAGATTGCATTGGCCTGAGTAGTTCTTGCAACGGGGAACTTTAGAATGGCGATGGCCAAGACATGAAATGATATTTTCCATTTCTACCCCCCCCCCAACTTACCCCAGACACACCATTTCCACCCCCACACAAATCCCCAGATTTCCCCTTCCCTGTTCCTTTGACAAAGCTGTCCCCACTCCGTCTTCACCACGCCTCGGGCCTGGTCCGTCGGCCGTAGGACATCAGCCGAACAACGTGACTGGGTTCTGAACCATGATTCTTTTGAACTGGTCAGGCGACACCCACGACAGAAGTGCGCATAGTTCGTCGGCTGCGCTTATTCCACGCAAATGAGGTTGAGGGCGCAAGCCTTGCCCCGTGACATCCACATGCGGCCAGTCGCTTCCCCACAAGAGACGGTCAGGGGCCGCTGAGGCAAATCGTTCAACCACCTGGCGCATACGGTGTATGTCGATCGGCTCTCGACGGTAGAAGGCACCGAGCTTGATAAAAAATCTTGACGAACCTGTCAGGAGCTTGATAACTGCGCCAAGGTCATGACCTCCGAGGTCCTTTGACGCCGCACATGCGTTGTGGTCCGCCACGATCTTGACTGCGGACAGGTCGTCATCACCACGACGTTCACTCGCAAGCAACCGACCTGCGAGACCGGACCACGTCGCCAGAGTAAACTGGGCAGAAATAAACCAGCCCATCTTTTTCACGGGATGGAGACTAGCAGCCCGGAGGAGCTGGTTGTACGCCCACTCGATGTCGTCTTCAGATCCCCCGTAGGACCCATGCACGCGAAGGCCTCGCACCCCTGCCTCGTGCATGCGGTCCAGCTCCGAGCTCGGGTCCAGGCCGTCTTCTGAAACCGAGTCGGCGAGGATGACGCCTCGCATTACCCTATCTGGGTGGGACTTTCCGGCTTCGGTGAGTTGTCGGACCAGGCCCGAAGGCCCGTCCTCGACAGTGGCTTGGACCGAAACAACTCGTTCAGTGAGGACGTTGTCGAACATCTGTGCCAACCTGGCCGGCTCTGGTGTATATGTGCGTGTCAGACTGAATGGGAACTGGGCGGGATCGAAGCAATGAACGTGGCAGTCCCATGCTTGAGGTGGCACGATATTCCCCTGCATTCTCTTCAAATGTTTGTACACCACTGAACCAATAGTGAAAAAAATAGCTGCTCTGTGGCGCCAATTTGTATTACTACAGGATGCCTTTTTGATCTTGTAGGTAAGTTTGGTGAAGATATGCGGTTTGCGAAGGGTTGGCCAAGAGAAAGCGTGTGGCACTTGTCCGTTTCTCATTGAAACAAGTGAACCTACCGGAATTTGTCCGATGATCCGGACCACCACCGATTTCATGTCCATCATATCGCCAATATGACTAACCGCCTCTTCTTGGCTGGGTTTTCCGAGTTGTTAATACCATACCAACCTCTGCAATTGGAATCCACGCAGCTGCCTGTCCCGTTTCTACAAGCATTGCGCCAACGTATCGTCCAGCATTCCCTGGGCATCCTGTCTGTCTCAATAGTCCATCATGGCACCTGCTCTACTCGTCGATCAAGACACTACAAATCACGCACCCTCCTCCTCGTCTGATAAAGACCGCAATAAGCCTACGGTGTACGTGATAGATTCGTGGCACCCTCAAGCCGTTAAGCACGCCCGAACGCTATTCAACGTCGTCCTCAACACGGACCCAAACTTCCCGGGTTGGCAGCAGAAAGCAAAAGCCATTCTCCTGAGAGGTTCCTATTTGCGAAAGCAGGACATTGACTCATGTCCGCATCTCATCGCGATTGGCAAACATGGCGTGGGCATCGACAAGATAGATGATCAGGCGTGCGCCGCTAGGGGGATCAAGATCCTAAGCACCCCTGGCGCCAACGCCCAGGCTGTTGCCGAGCTCGTCTTGGCGCTTGCCATGAGTGTTGCCCGCCAGATACCGTCTGTTGTGGGCCGTCAAATGAAGCAGCCGGTGCGGAAGGAGACGTGCAACGGGATCACATTGTACGGGAAAACACTGGGCATAGTAGGAATGGGTGCCATCGGCCGGAAGGTGGCAAACATGTTCCGCGGGGCCTTCGACGCCCCGATCGTGGCCTACGATCCCTACGCGGCAGCAGACGCCTGGGCCGATCTCGGGCACAGGCGTGTTCAATCCTATTCCGATGTGCTTGCTGATGCCGACGTGCTGTCTATCCACGTCCCCCTGACGACGGAGACGCGGGGCATGATCTCGTACAAGGACTTAAGCTCCATGAAGCGAACAGCCATTTTGATCAACGCATCTCGAGGCGGAATAGTGGATGAAAAGGACTTGGAGCGGGCTTTGTCCGAGGGTCTGCTTTGGGGCGCAGGATTGGATGCACATGAACAGGAGCCGCCTACGGTTGAGATGTATGGGGAGATGTGGAAATTGCCCAACGTTGTTAGCACACCTCATATCGGCGCTGCCACCGAGGATGCTCAGCTTGCATCAGCCCTGGCTGCGGTAGATAATCTATATAAGTACATCTCTAGTTTGCAATAGTCTGAACACAATAGCTATTGCTACCTCCCGTAAAGGGCAGATAATCTAGATTAGACTTTTTTTTTTAACCTTCTTTGCTTCGTCACATTTGGTGCATCATGTCATGTTGACTTCGAACATGTCAGTCCCAAACATCTATATCAGTCTCAGGAGAAGGCTTTTCGGTTTCACGAGGACATCTGGTTGGAGCAGAAAGTGTTTATTGACGAGCTTGAAGAGGATGAAGTAAAAACACGAAGGACAGGACGCCGCCGTCTAGTTACAAAGAAAACCAACAGCCAAAACATTTATCCAGCCACCCATGATGATCTTCAAACACCTACTGCTAACAAATTCCCGAGCATTTAGCAGCCCTTGTCGAAGGCAACGAAGGTCTGGCTATCGGTGGCGGGAGGCAGCTGGGAGGCGGGGACCTGGAACAGACGGCACTGGGACACTTTGTTAAAGGTGCGAAACTCGATATTGAGAGCTATTAGTACACATTATCTTATAAAGACGGTTTAAGCGGTTTCCATTTACAATTAACAGCTACTAGTTTGCTTGCAGAAGGCTGGATAGTTGGCCTGGTTAGTAATAGACGGATTGGTTTTTAAGGGAGTAAATAGGGTTGAAAATTAGTACTTTAATATTTATTAAAATATTTTAAAAAAAAAATAGGGCGTATTATTAAAAAATACTTTAATTTTGAATATAAATAGGGTTTTAAAACGCTTTTTAAAAAAAGCTTTAAAAATAAAAAATAATTATAATAACGTGGTTTATCAGGTGGTGTCCGATATCAGGTGGTGTCCGATATC